>CM052657.1:3052097-3110633 GCA_028533165.1 Leontopithecus rosalia | reverse complement strand
TAGACTGGACTGGGAAAATGTGGCACATATACACCGTGGAATATTATGCAGCAATCAAAAATGATGAGTTTGTGTCCTTTGTAGGGACACGGAGGAATCTGGAGAACATCATTCTCAGCAAATTGACACAAGAACAGAAAAGGAAACACCATATATACTCACTCATAGGCGGGTGATGAACAATGAGAACACATGGACACAGGGAAGGGAGCACCACACACTGAGGTCTATTGGGGGAAATAGAGGAGGGACAGCGGGGGAGGGAGCGGGGGAGGGATGCCATGGGGAGAAATGCCAAATATGGGTGAAGGGGCAGAAGGCAGCAAAACACACTGCCACGTGTGTGCCTATGCAACTATCTTGCATGTTCTGCACATGTACCCCCAAACCTAAAATGCAATAGAAATTAAAAAAAAAAAGAAGATACTGAATGATCTTGAGAGTATGCACAGACCATATGCTTCAAAACTCCGTGGAGATAAAAGGTAGTTAATTTAGGAAGATGCTTAAGAACTTGACAGTTTAAACCTGACCAAAAGAGGCATTTTAAAAAATGGCAAAGGAGATGCTCAGAAGCAAAAGCAAACAAAGGAGAAAATTAAATAATGCTTCATGCAAGGTACAATAATGATCAAGTTAAAAAATTGAAAAAAAAAAAAGAAAGAAAGCCAGTATGTATAATTTACATAAGTTAACCACAACATGTACATGGCTATTCTTTTGTGAATAACTAATACAAAAAAGATTAAAACAACACATCACCAAATATTAAGGAATTATATTTAGTAATTTAATTATTCAATGATATTAATACCAATAAATATAATAATAATTTACTAAGTGCTTACTCTATGCAAAACACTATTTCAGTTGAATATATGCATTATTTCATAGTTTTAAAAAGAAATTAGGTTTTCTAGAATAACCTTGCTTAAAGCCAGGCAATCCTGAAATCATAAAGAAATAAACTTATTTTCATATCTACAAGATAGCATCTCTGATAAAATGTAATTTACCTGTCTTTTTCTTATCTCTCCATGAAAAGTTTGAAAAGAACATAAGCATTTATGGAAATATATATTATCATAAGCATAGTACCTGGTATATAATAAATATTCAAAATATATTATTTGATTGAATGTATTAGTGACTACTATGGTACAGTTACTATAAATTAATAAATTATTATCTTAATTTTATATGTAACTAAAATGTTTTTTTAAACTTTTTTTTTCTTTTTAGAAAGAGAAGCAATGGTTCAGAGGCCATGGTTTAAAGTTGTTTCAGTACACAGCTTTACCTATTAATAGCTATCATTTTGCCTCTATACAGAAAAACATTAAAAGAATAAAAATTCAAAGTAAGTTGGGAAGGCATGTGGTTTTTGATGAACACCTGAATTTCATTTGACCAACCACTAGTTATTCCCTGTCCAGTTGAAAGGTTTGAATAGGATCCTTCTTGGGCAACAACATTCATCCATCGCATACATGCCCGCAATCAAGCAAGCATAAGTATTTCTTGATTAATGGAATCGAGACCAAGCTCGCTATTTCTTTCCATGAAATGTTTTATGAGCATTACATTCATTGAAGGAAGTGTCTTGCAAATAGATGTTATGCAATACTATCTCCTTGATTTTATCTGAAAGCTCCTGGAGTCATTTTGGCTTAAATTATTCCAAAGGGAAAGTTTTTTAATTCCAGTGATAATTGAGAAACTAGCAGTCCTTTATGCCTTTTACTTTGGCTGCAATAAAAACAGGAATTAGTTAATAGCTTTGTTTAGATATTAAGTGCAGTGAAATAATTTTAAACCTGTGCTTCCTATTTTCTGGGCTCCTTGTACTTTGAGCTCCCTGAGCCTTACCATATGCCCTGGCTTCCTGCAGCATCCTCTTCCGTCCTGCACCACTCTCATTCTCCATGGCTAGCGTAACTACCAGGATACAGAAATACTGAAAATCCTGGGATAGAAAGTAGTCTGGCTGGGTCAAAATCTTGGCTATCACTTAGTATTTGTATAATTAGGCCAAGTCATTCAAACTTTCAGGGACTCTATTTCTTTATGTAAACTGAGAATAAAAATATACACCTCATAATTGTCCTAATACCCCTAAATATTGTTATCCCATATCAAATCTTAATTGTTATTATCCCATATCAAATCTTTTATTTTTTTTCATGCTGCTGAGTAACTACTGGTCAAATTATTTAGATAAATAATTCAAACCAAGGTATTTTAGTAATTCAGATGTATAAGAGAGTATCTATGATACTTCCCTTAAGTTAAAAGAATACATTTCTAGGAGTAAAAGTTCTTGAGTCATGGGAGATCCAGAGGCTTTCTTTTAAGTACCTACAAATTACACTACAGATATTACCATCTACTTTCTC
The DNA here is from genome assembly GCA_028533165.1 of Leontopithecus rosalia. Taxonomy (NCBI): domain Eukaryota; kingdom Metazoa; phylum Chordata; class Mammalia; order Primates; family Cebidae; genus Leontopithecus; species Leontopithecus rosalia. The sequence goes on along the minus strand of CM052657.1, from coordinate 3,108,237 downwards.
TTCTGGAAGACGTGTACTACCAGTATTTGATCGAGTATTTAAGGCTAAATTAAGATTATTGCATCCATTTGAAACGCTGTCACATTAGAAAGGAGCAGGCCAAGGAAAACATTGAAGCAGTCAAAAAAGTCATAATTCTGTAATATTTCTAAGACAGTACTTTTTAATGTTGGGAAAAGTATTGAGGCAAATGACTTGCTTTATATAATAATTTGACTCTCATGAAATGAATTTTGTATTTGAATGCTAATTGGAAAAGATGAGAAGATAATTCAGATATTTCAAAAAATTCTCTTCATAAGAGTGTATTTTCATTTTTAGTAATTGCTAAAGTTAAAATATTTGGTAAATCAAATTATAGTCAGGTACTTTGTCATTACCTCAAATTAATTCCTTTAGAATTATCTCCAAAATGTTGCCAAATTATCTCACAAACAGTGCCAGTTTGAATTTGAATAAAGTAATTGAATATGCTTCTTATAACTGCTTATTCTATTGGAAAAAGAATCAAATGTTTAGTTCCTCGGAGAATTATTAAACAAAATGGTTACCCAATTGATTGTACTGTGAGGTGCATATTAGAAAAAGACAAAACCTAAAACATTAAAATTAAGCTTGTTTCTCAATCTGCAAAAATAATTTTATTTGGGGTCCGGTGACATTTTTTCTGATTTCACCAGTTGGTCCAAAAGTGATATCTCTTTTGAAGACTGGCCAGAATATTGCTGTATTTCACAGAGGAGTAATTACATCACACTAGTTTAACAAAATGAGATTTGTAATTGGTTGTTTCAGCAAATTATCTTATAAGTAGAAATGACTATTTGTTCTACCACAAAAGACAGTGCTAAATTATGAGTGGCAATGTGTGTCAATGGTACAAAATACCATTAATAGAACTAAAGGCATCGTCTTCATTTATACATGAAATTATGTCACTTTCCTGCGCGTATTCCAATTTGGGATATAAATCAAACTCCTTATTGTGATTTTCAAAGTCTCTTTATGCCCATTCCTCTTGGATTTCTTGTGCCTTTTTCTCATGTGCTGACCAGCTACCCTGTCCTCCTGCTGGTCACATTGGTTTTCTTTCTGTTCTCAAACACAACTCATTTGATCACAGGGTGCTCATTTGGGCTTTTTTTCTCTGAACTTCACTTCTCAAGTAAAGATGTTGCTTTATATAAGAGATCCTTCCTAATCACTCACATTACTTGAATGTAGTCTCCATAAAATGAACACCTTGGCTGTCTTATATTCTCCATGGCATCCCTCAGCAATATCACACACACTAGACACTCAACACATTATTTGTTGGGCAATAGAGTTCACACTCTGCCCTGATAGTGATAAATACAGCTTTGCCTTTGGTCTTCCTGAAAACCCTGCAAGGGAATATTATCATCCCGGTTTCATATCTAATAAGGGCCACATTCATGCAGTGTGTCTGGCTCCAAAAGCTATTTTCCACTAACCTACTATGGAGAGTTCACAAAGATGAATGAATACTTGAACACTGTTACACTTTTAAAAGTCTGCTTTTATACTTTAAAGACCCTGCTCTATACACCAGGAAGATGTTATTATGGCCTAAGTGGCCTATTGACTTCAGTATCGTATTCTTTATTAGTAGTAGTATTATCAGTATTATACTTTAAGTTCTGAGATACACATACAGAGCCAGCAGGATTGTTACAGAGGTATACCCATTCCATGGTGGTTTGCTGCACCCGTCAACCCACTGTATACATTAGGTATTTCTTCCAAACGGATCCTCATTTCCAGCCATTAAAAGTTCCCTATGTTTGAGTTATTTTAAAAATGTTCATTTTTCTATGTTCTTATAAGTGCCACACCTTAATGCTGTTATACCTTTCTCCCTTGTATCATCCACATCATCATGCACAATAGTTCCTCTAAGAAATACAATTTCAAATGTTAGATTTCCTTTGCAAAGCTTTTCCCTATTCCCTTAGTAAAGATAGTCCTGTCATTGTCTCTACTTTAGCATCACATTGAAATATTTCTACTGCAGCATGTGTCACTTTAAAACATATTCACTAGTTGATTTTCCAGGTGAGACTGAGTTCGATGAGAGTGATGACTGTGACTTATTTATCGGGATAGCTCAGTACCTGGAATATAGTAGATGTGCAATAAATGTCTGTGGAAGAAAGACAAATTTAGAGAATTCCAATTATTGATAACTAAAACGAGGGCTACATATTATGTAATGTGTTTGTTTTGTGTCTTCAGTATCAATCTAGACCAATTTATAGGGAGCAGTGACTTTACCTCATTAAACAAACCGATACTCATTTTCTGTCTTATCATATCTCTATATAATACTCTTATACTTCTAGTTCTTAGTATATCAATTGAAGGCATAATTTATTACTATAATAGACATAAATATAACTCCTTTGTCTATCCATGCTTTTGTCTCTAGAGCCTGCTAACATAGTATTTCATCTTTCTATGATATCTATTGGTAATCTATGTATCATTAAGAACTATATTTAATTCCTTATTATGTCACTCTAGAAAGTACCTCAACTTTCACTTTGAAAAATGATGTCACTTTAAAACATATTTACTTGTTGATTTTCCACACGAGACTATGAGTTTCTTGAGAGTAATGACTGTGTTTCACTTATCTGTATAGCTCACTATCTGGAATATTGTAGATGTGCAGTAAATGTCTGTGGAAGAAATAGATGAATTTAGAGAATCCCAATTATTGATAACTAAAATGAGAATTAGTTGTTGAACTGAATGTTTGCTTCAGTGTTCTGATTTTATATATTTTTATTTTTTTCATGCAAATGGTTTTGAAAATGTTTATTAAAGTTGCCTCATTTATATTACAAGGTTACTAAAATCCTAACACAAAAATAAAACATGTAAAATACATGTTAAGAAAAATTACAAACCAAACCCAATAATAAATATAGATGCAAAATTCCTAACTGAAATGACATTTGCCATTACTTTCTTTTTTTTAAAATTTATTTATTTTACTTTAGGTGCATACTATATCTGGCATTTCTCCCCATGTTATCCCTCCCCACCCTCCCCTCCCTCACTGACTCTCCCTACCCACCCTCAACTGCCCCCAGTGTGTGATGCTCCTCTCCCTGAGTCCAGGTATTCTCATTGTTCAACACCCACCTATGAGTGAGAATATGCAGTGTTTGGCTTTCTGTTCTTGTGTCAGTTTGCTGAGAATGATGGTGTCCAGATTCATCCAAGTCCCTACAAAGGACACAAATTCATCATTTTTTATGGCTGCATAGTATTCCATGGTGTATATGTACCTCATTTTCTTTGTCCAGTCTATTATTGATGGGCATTTGGGTTGGTTCCAGGTCTTTGCTATTGTACACAGGGCTGCAATGAACATATGCGTGCATGTATCTTTATAATAGAACAATTTATAATCCTTTGGGTATATACCCAGTAATGAGATTGCTGAGTCAAATGGAATTTCAATTTCTAGATCCTTGAGAAATCGCCACACTGTCTTCCACAATGGTTGAACTAATTTACACTTCCACCAACAATGTAAACGTGTTCCTATTTCTCTACATCCTCTCCAGCATCTGTTATCTCCAGATTTTTTAATGATCGCCATTCTAACTGGCATGAGATGGTATCACAATGTGGTTTTGATTTGCGTTACTCTAATGACCAGTGATGACGAGCATTTTTTCATGTTTGTTGGTGTTCTGATTTTAAAATGTGAACTTTTTCTTGTATGCAGTCAAGGCTAAAAACATCTATTTTCTCTTCAGAAATTGTAGCAAGGTCTTCTCTACCTTATCTACGAATTTATCTGCAGGTTGATGCCAAACTTTGAAGATAAGTAAGTCATGTTTGGACTTCACTATTATGATAATGAAGCTTCCCTCACTGCAGTAACAAATAGTATCAAATGATTTCAATTACATCCATATAGAGAGATATAGACATATAGATAGCTCTTGAAGTTTTTCATGGACATTCTTTTTCTTTTAACTTTTTGCCTTCGTAATAGTCTATTCCCTCCATCCCTATCTGTTTAATATTAGGTTATGTGTTAATAACCGGTTTTTTTTCCTATGGCCTTTTCTTTCAGACAACCCAGTCCTAAAATGAGGACACTTAATTCTCTAGAGAAGTTATTATTAGACTTCACTTTATTGTTCTCCTTGTTTCCTGAACCCCATACCTTTATTTTTTACATGAATTTTCCAAGAGTATCTGTAACATAAATTTTCTGTGTTCAAGCATATCTGAAAATACCTTCATTCTACTCTCAAATTTGACTGATAGTTTTACTGCTTATAGTATTCTAAGTCCAAAATATCTAGGATAAAAACGTCCCTAGATCGGTAATGTCATTATTAGTCTGACATCTGACATTCAACGTTATTGATGAGAATTCTGCTGCCTTTCTCAATCTCATTCTTTGTAGATAACTAGTTTTTTCCTGAAGCTTTTAGCACCTGCTCTTTATCCTTTGGGTTCTAATTCATATCTAATTTTATTACCATTGTATTGGACACTCAGTGGGTATTTACATCTGGAATTTCAAATTCTTGAGATCTGAGGAATTATCTTTATGTGCTTATATTTTCAAATTAATTTTCTCTTCATTCTTTCCTTCCCCTAGGAATATTATTAACCAGATGTTAGAACTCCTGAATTGATTCTCTCCGACTTCTCTTTTGTCTAATGGTTACTCTTTCATATGCAGTTCTACTTTTGGAAGCTTTCCTGGACTTTGAATTTTAATATTTTTATTATTTGTTAAATTTCAGCATTGTTTTTAATTTCAATAGTATTTTATGTTATTCACATTATCATGTTCTTTTTTATATCACATTGAATTTTTCTGAGAATATTAATTAGCAATTTTAGTTTTAAGTATATCTTCTATTCATCTCTTTCCTCTGTGCTAATTTTTCTGATGTTCTTTCAGTCCTATGTTACAGGCTTTCCTGAAAAGTCTGGTGAACACTGCCATTTGTTTATATTTTAGAATTAGGAAAAAAATTGCCTAGAATTCAGTAGAAATGGTAGGAGCTTGTTGATTAACAAGCTTTATTTTAAGCTGTATGTCAGGAACTTTTGGGTGCAAGTAAAAGAACATTCACATAAAGTGGCTTACACCGTTCAGAACATCTATAAATGCAGAGGTAGGCTGTTTGAGGGTTACTTCATAAGGTTAGTGATGTTACTTAGGGCACAGGCTCATTTTTGCCCTTCTTCTTTGCCATCCTTGATAAATTCACTTCAGCATTAGGCTTGTTCCCTAATCACAAATAACTGTGGCAATTCCAGGTATTCTAGGTAGATACAATAGAGGCAATGAAGGAAAATAATGTTTTCTTCAGAGACAGTTTACAATAGTGAGATAAACCTTTCCTAGAAGTCCCTTAATAGCTCTTTACCTCCATTTGTTCAGAATTGAGCCAACTTTCAGGCCTAAGATATAAGAGAATCATCACAAGTGAGTACTTGGCATTTTAGCTTCTTGTAGTGACAGCCATGCTCTGCCAGTAAGAACAAGTTTGCTTGGAAGATGACATTTCAGTGACAACCCTCAGTAGTTACCACATGGATGATGGATGAGGAAGCAACTAATGCGCTGGAACCCCCAGGTATTTCTGTTTCATGAGTTTCCTTGGAATTTGGTCAGGTTCATTGACTCCCTTTAGGCTTTCCTTCTGTGAACATACTAGAATATAATGATGAACTTACTCTATCATTGTGATCTGTGTAGATTTATGTCTTTTTACTAGTTGAATATCATTTTATTGGGGTTTTAGGAAGAAGAAGAGATTATAGATTCAGTCTATCATCTTGACTTGGAAATTTTGAATTTAATTTCAGCAGGAGTTCTGATCACCTACCTTTCATTTGCATTCACATGTAAGAAGAAAATTATGAGTTCATTGCATTCTGTTACTTTCCCACAATAACACCTCCTAGGAATATCCCACAAAAATTCAACAAAGACCTAAGGAGGTCTTCGCTCCTTTCAGAGCAAGTCTTATATCCCTATACATTTCTTCTTGTAAAGATAATGTTAATTATTGCTCCTAAAATAATCTCACTTGACACTTTGTTTATGATATTTTTCCTTCCTACTCTTGTATTTTCTGGTTGATATTACTCATATTTGGATTCATATCAAAATTTTTAAAATAAACTTTATTTCTTAGGACACTTTAGGTTCACAGCAAAATTGAGAAAATGTGCAGAGTTTTCATATACCTCCTTTGAAGAAAAAGATAACATTCCATTTGTACTAATATTTGGATCTGATTTTTGCTTTTTATATTATATTGGTTCCTCTAATTCCATACAGACCACAAAGTACATTGTACTGTCACAATCAAATAAAAATCAGAAACATTTCTGGGTGCCATCAGTAGATGGCTGATTATGAACCTGAAAGGTGTTGTAGCAATCAGAGACACATCTGATCTGATTTTCCAAAAGATTGGGAACGACACCGTAGACTAAAAAGCAGTGGCTTTCACTGAGAGTACTATAAACCAGCCCTGCATCCATTATCCAGCTTTCATGATCATTTATTACATTCAGATTAGCAGTTCTCAACCAGTAACATTAAGAGAAAAATCAGTAGAAGACCAATGTGCATTGAAGAATAACTCCACTTCTTTTGTTAACTAAAGAAAATAAAAATGTATCCAAATATTTGTAAAATATTTTTGATTAATATATTCACTTTATAAGATTTTCTTAAGATTATTTTTTATTTTAGTAGGTTTTTGGGGAACAGGTCATATTTGGTTACATGGAAAAGTTCTTTAGTCGTGAATTCTGAGATTTTGGTGTACTCATCACAAGAGCAGTATACACTTTTGAAAAGCGTGTTTGTTGCAGATAAAATGGCTAAGAAAAGCTTAAGCTTACATTAATTAACGATAAGTATTTTTTTTAGTGTAGACTTGTTCATTTGGAGTTAACTACAGGAACTGAAGGTTACCACATCCAACAGTATTATTCCTTTGGTTCTGTATTTATTTTCTAGTGCTTTTTATTAGCCCAAAAAGTTTAAAAACTGAACTTCATTAGTTAACACTCTTTTCACTTTCTGGAGCAATAAATCCATATTTCTAAATGTGCAGGTCATATGGTAGTTTATACTCAGGACTCTAAATCATTTCATTGAATTATCAGTGTACCTTTAATGTACATTCTTTTCTCTGGATCATTATTAAATTAATAAGTACATATTTTCTGATGGACAGTCTTCCACCCATTAGTTCATTCCAGCATATCATTTTTGTCTTTGTAAATCAAAGTTTATTTCTATTAAAATATTTATGAATATAAAACACATGCTGATATTGTTTCTAAAGAAACCATCAATAATACAGAAAACACATATTTCTGATCATTGCAATGAAGGTTATTCAAAGCTACAGTCACTATTAGTACTCTGACCTTGAGGGAAATAACTCAAACCAAAAAAATCTAAAAGCTTTAAAGAAACTATCCCTTTGTCAGATAAATAGATTGCAAAAACTTTCTCCTATCCTCTAGGTTGCCTACTTACTCTGATGACAGTTTCTCTTGCTGTGCAGAAGCTATTTGGTTTAATTAGATCCCATTTGTCAATTTTAGCTTTCATTGCTATTGCTTTTTGTGTTTTAGTCATAAAGTCTTTGCCTGTGCCTATGTCCTGAATGATATTGCCTAGGTTTCTTCTAGGGTTTTTATAATTTTAGGTCTTAAGTTTAAACCTTTAATCCATCTTGAGTTAATTTTTTTATGAGTTATAGGAAAGGGGTTGAGTTTCAGATTTCAGCATATGGCTAGCCAGTTTTCCCAACACCATTAATTAAATAGGGAATCCTTTCCTCATTGCTTGTTTTTGTCAGGTTTGTCAAAGATCAGACCATAATTTCCAGAATCTACAAAGAACTTAAAAAAATTACAAGAAAAAAAAAGAACCCCATCAAAAAGTGGGCAAAGGATAGGAACAGACACTTCTTGAAAGACATTTATTCAGCCAAAAAAACATATGAAAAAAAGCTCATCATCACCGGTCATTGGAGAAATGCAAATCAAAGCCACATTGAGATACTATCTCATGCCAGTTAGAATGGCTATCATGAAAAAGTCAGAAAACAACAGATGCTGGGGAAGATGTGGAATGTATATACACTTGGTTGGTGGGAGTGTAAATTAGTTGACACTAATTTAATTTAAGTGGCTAAATTAGTTTAACCATTATGGAAGACAGTGTGGCAATTCCTCGAGGATCTAGAACCAGAAATACCATTTGATCCAGCAATCCCATTACTGGTTATACACCCAAAGAATTATAAATTACCTTACTGTAAAGACACTGCAGCACTGTGATAGCAAAGACTTAGAACCAACCCAAATGACCATCAATGATAGACTAGATAAAGAGAGTGTGACACATATACACCATGGAATACTATTCAGCCATAAAAAAGGATGAGTTCATGTCCTTTGCAGGGACATGAATGAAGCTGGAAATCATCATTCTCAGCAAACTGAAACAGGAACAGAAACCAAACACTGCATGTTCTTGCTCATAAGTGGGAGTTGACCTATGAGAACACATGGACACAGGGAGGGGAACATCACACACTGGTCATCAGAGAAATGCAAATCAAAACCACAATGAGATACCATCTCACACCAGTTAGAATGGTGATCATTAAAAAGTCAGGAAACAACAGATGCTGTAGAGGATGTAAAGAAATAGGAATATGTATACACCATTGGTGGGAGTGTAAATTAGTTCAACCATTGTAGAAGACAGTGTGGCAATTCCTCAAGGATCTAGAATCAGAAATATCATATGACCCAGCAGGGGGTGACATGAGGCGGGGGGCCAGGGGAGGGATAGCATTAGAAGAAATATCTAATGTGGATGACGGGGTGATGGGTGAAGCAAACCACCATGGCACATGTATACCCATGTAATAAACCTTCACGTTCTGCACATGTATCCCAGAACTTAAAGTATAATAATAATAATAAAGAAGAAACTATCCCTTACTATATAAAAATAATAGATCTAACTACTCAAAGTTTTCAAAACACACTTATTTCCCTCGTGAAAATATCCAAAGTGATAATATAAAACAAAGAACTTTGTTATATTAGAATAACAACAATAGTCTTGTGTATAGTAAGGAAAATTACCTTATACATTATAATTCTATTATTAAAAAAAACTCTGCTGCAAGGGAAATGAGGGTGCTGATAATGCTGTGGACAAATTACCTGGAGAATTATGTTATGCGGATATTGCCTTAGTCACAATTAAGAAAAAGGTCTCTACAAAGTTTCCCTTCTCCTGGTTGCCATGTTCAAACACCCACTCTTTTATTAATGATATCAGGATGAGAAAAGCAGATACACATTAAATAAACAGAAATTAGGGTCAGACGCATATATGATCTACGTAGTTTTACCTTAGGAGAGAACAGAGGAGGTTTTTGAAAGAGGCTTGTGAGGATAAAAGATGAAGATCAACTTCAGTGGTCTGAGGTTGTATATAGGAGTCTATGTACCAAGACTTCCTGCTTAGGGACTTAGGATATACTCAGACCTGTCACATCCCTGTGAACTTTCTGAGTCATTGTAAGAAATGTATGAAGACTACTTCAGCTGATCTATCTGGTGGTTACTCCTCAATTATGTCATAGAAAGACTTATTCTTCTGCTGGTGTAGCTGTTGTGAGTTGAGTAGCCACTAATTATACCAGAAGGACACAGTAATCAATTTCCCTTCTTTCTACTGTCAATCGCACCTAAAAAGCTAGGATAAGAAGACAGGAAAGTTAACATTTCGTGTGTGTGTGTGTGTGTGTGTGTGTGTAGTTCATAATAACAGTATATTAATATATATATTATAGATATAAAATTATTGTTCTTACTCTTTTCTAAATTATTTTTAAGAGACAACAAATGTGTATATTTATAGAGTACATGATGTTTTAAAATAGGTATACATCATGGAATGGCCAGATTCAGTTAATGACCAAAGCATTACATCACATACCTATTTTTGTAGTGAGAGCACTCTTAGCAATCTTCAAGAATTCAATACATTGTCATTAACATCACTCACAATCAGTATGTTGTACCTTAGACCTCCCGAATTTATTCCTTTTTAACTGAAATCTCTTTGACCAACATCTCTCCAGCCCCACCACCACAGCCCCACCATCCCACAAGCCTCTGGTAACCAATACCTTACTCTTTGCTTCTATGAACTCAGTTTTTTCAGATTTCACAGACTTTCTGTTCCTGGCCTATTTCAGTTAATGTCCTCCAGTTTCAGCCATGTTGTCACAAACGACAGCATTTCCTTCTCTCTCCCTCTTTTTTAAGGCTAGTGTTCCATTGCATATAAATACTTCATTTTATTTGTTTTTACTGTTCTTATTTTTTTCATGTCATTTTCCCCCCACTAACTAATTGTATTCTAGAATTAAAACAAAGCCCAACTCAAAAGGCTTCTCTCTGCCCACCACCTTCCCACCTACCCACTTTTTACTCATTCTTCAAGATTTAAGTCAGCATTTTCCCCAGAATGCTTTTCTTGACTCCATGTTTCCTGATTTTTCTTTCTACAGCTAAGAATTGTCACATTCTGGGAACACTGATGTCACAGCACTGATGGTATTATGTTTACATGAAAAATTTTTCTGAAAATCGCTCACTCACATTGACCTGAATGTGACCTGATTGGTTGGCCAGTACAACAGTCCCTCCTTATCTGAGACTTCAGTTTTTGTAGTTTCAGTTACCTGTTGTCAGTGATGATCAAAAAATATTAAATAATTCATAAGTTTTCAATTACATTCCATTCTCAGCCCTGATTTAGTCTTGCACTCTCCTGCCCAGCCTTGCTTGGGACATGAGCCATTCTTTTATCCAGAGTCACCATGCTGTGCATGCTGCCCGCCTATTGGTTACTCAGCAATTTTCTGAGTTACCAGATCAATTGTCACAGTGTCACAATGCTTCCCTTTCCGTCATCCTAATGTTACTTAGTAAGGGTTCCAAAGTGCAAGGGTAGTGATGAGGGCAATTTGGACATGTGAAAGAGAAGCTGGAAAGTGCATTCTTCAGATAAAAAGATGAGAAAAAAACTGTATGCTGAGGTTGCTATGACCTAGAGTAAGAAAAAATCTTCCATCTGTGAAACTGAAAACAAGAAAAATAAATCCACACATATTATACGTAGAGTTTGGTACTATCCTTGGCTGTAGGCATCCACTGTAGGTCTTGGAATGTATCCCCTATAGTCAAAGGGAGACTATGGTATAACATAATTGATTGATGAGCATCCTGAATACATGTATGAATCAGTATGACCCAATATTGTCATTTTAAAAAGCCCAATTTCCTGGAAAATAAAAAAGGCCAGGACTTATCTGAAATGAAGAGGCAGAAATCTCTAGTTGATAGCCTCAGGTAATCTGGAAAACCAATTTCCTAAAACTATTGGGTGGCTACTCCTTTCTCTTCAGGCAGATTAACCACAAATAAAGGAAATTCCATTTAAAACATCCTGAGAGTTGAAGTTGGGTGTCCTCATCTTACTGGTTACACTGGAAGCCTGTGTTAAAATAGGAAAACTTTACTCAGCCCAGTCCACCTAGAGTCAACTTAGATTAAAAAACGTGAAGAGGATCCAATTAGCTTCTTTCCATTTTCTCTTTCTTCCTTGGCATGTTCTTGTTTCTGTGCTATCTAATCTTCTACAGTTATAATTTTCTTTCTTCTATTCTTCTCTGCTTTAACTTAGAATGATTTGGATCCTAATTATGTTTTATATCCTTCTTACTTATTGATTTAAATAAAATCCTGAGTCCTCTTCTTAATACAATGAACATGCTGAATGTTTTTCATAAAATATCAGTAAATTTCAATCCCTTCCTATAAGTAAAAGGGTTTTTCAGTAACTGTATTAATGACCCTTTACAGAAAAGGAGTCTTTATGTCTGATAAGTGTAAAATATCAGAAAGTTAACCTCCCTGTTCTGAAACACTCAACTCTGGCTCCAATATTACATAAAGCCCTAAAATAGGTTAAAAGTGTTTAAAATGTATTACTTTGTGTGTGAGATTTGGACCTGTTTCATCAGCAATACTTAAGTACTGTCTTGAACAGGAAGTGACAGAGTTCCATTAATCAGCTCAGGGACTAGTATTATTCATTCTTTTGGCATTGAAGTAATTTTCATTACAACTAAGCTGATATGGGAAAGATAAATGACAACAGACTACTCCAAATGTTACTATATATTGAGCCAAAGTAATGGAACCTCAAGCAGAAGTGTGCAGAGCAAAACAGTGCAGTGATATGGAGACAATACACAGTGTTATCAGTGTGTCATAAACAATTTGAGTGTATTTGAAAAACACTCCAGTGGCTAATGAAGCCAAAAGATAGGTCTTCATCAGGAAAGGACTCCAACAGTTCGGGTACAACCTAGCCAGTTACATCTCAAATAGTGATCTACAACATTGCTGAGCATCACAATTATCTGGAAAATTTTTCTCTAAAAATTGAGAGATTCCTGTGTCCACTTGACTATGTCTTCCATTTCTTCACCAAAGTTTATGAGTTGATCTATCTCAGAATTTTCATAAATATTCCAGGTGATGCTAATGCAGGTTTGAGAATTACAGATTCAGAAATAAGTGCACGGATGCATCAGTTCACCTATATCAGTTGTAGACTTCAAAGAGGTCATGAGCCACATCAAAGTATGGTGTTATTGGAGGAAAATATTTGAAGAAAAAGTATTTATATTGACTGTCATTTTATACTGTTATGTTTAGTGACTATAAATTAGGCATAAAAATTCATCTTTTGTGAATTTTCATTTTACCAAAGTTGAGTAATTTTTTACTTGTATTTAATAAGTTACTTGAAAACTGACAAGTGATAACCCATAAGATACTGATCTCCCCGAAATTTCCGTTTTTAAATAGAAAAGTTACAAGATTAGATTCACTATAAATTACGTATTTCAATTGATTAAAGTGCAAAATGTCTGCAGAAATGACTATCTACTTTAATATATTGAGATCTACCCTGTTGACCGATAAGATCTTGTTAGAAGAGGGGCCTGTTAGATATAATTGTTTTTATTATTCACATGTTGTCTAATTTTAGTGAGAATATTTATAGACAATCTTCATCTGAGATTTCTACAGGAAAAGCTAGCTTGTCATTTGAAAGTCTAAAGTAAACGTATTTCATGGACCATCTGCATAAATAGCCTGGGGATGCTCAGAAAAATTTCCAGTTCCTTTGCCCTACCCTAAACCAACTGGATCAGAATTACAGGGACTCAAGGCCAGGTATTTATATTTTTGAAAGTATCTACCCATCCTAATTAGAGATTCTTAGGCACACCAAAAGTTAAAACCCTTTGATTAGAATCTGAACTGTTTCCTTGTCTTGATGTGTTTAAGAGTTTTTAGGTTGTTGTCAAGTCTTTCTCAATCATGGAAACATTTTTGTTTTCAAACTCTTGGTTGTTACAAAACAAAACATTTAAATTTTACACATTGTCACAACTGGTGTCCTATTTTCCATTTTCAGAGAGATTCTCTAAGTATAAGGAAGCCTAAAGGATAAGGTAGATACTGGGAATTCCCACTGCATGGACATAGGACAAGTCACTTTAATTTATCTGACAGTCACTCTCTTCTGGGAAAATACCTCATTGAGATTTATAATTGTGAAGGCCTCCACATGAAAATGAAGACTGGATAAACCCCCAAAGAGGTGACACTTGCAACAACCAATAAAAGAAAGCATATCTGCCATTTTCAAGTTATAATTTTGGAACATTTGTAAATGTGGAACAGTTTAATGAAACATTATTTAATTATTCCCTTAACACTCATTCAATGAATATTTTTGCACATTATTTTCTAAATGTCTTCTATTCATAAAATTATTTATGTGGTTGAAATCATAGTTTATACATGTGTTTTGGGTTCTGATTTTCTTTTTCTATTTTAACATATTCTCTCAAAGGTATTTTCTTAGATAATTCAAAATTATAAGCATCATTTCTTTAGTGTCTTTATATAAGTCAATTTTATAGGTGATTCATTATTTCAGTAAACATTCCTCTATATTTGAACGTTTAGGTTGTGATATTAAAATGATTAACAATTTATTAAAAATAATGCTCAAATATACCTCTTGTTGAAATAGTCATTAATGTACAGATCAAAGGTTATAAACATTTAAAAGTTCTTGATAAATATAATAAAAGTATCTTTCTGAAAGATTAAGCTAATTAATTATCCCATTAGTATTTTAAAATAATGTCCACAAAGGAAATTTCATGAAGTTTAACTTTTATCCTTTTAAAACATATTGCTAATTTGTTATGAAATAGGCATGTTGCTTTTGCATAGGTTATTTTTAGTCATACAATGATGAAGAAAAGTTGTATGTATAGGCAGGTACTAAGGTAGATCAAAGAGAAAGCTGAAGTGTTTGGCTCTATCTTAAACCTTGTCTGTCAAATAGAATTCAGAACAATGGAATGGTAAAAATATCATTTAAGACAAAATCAAAGGCTAAGAATTAGATAAAATAATCTTAATGCACATATTGTTTTCTAAATAAATTCACATTCAATATCAAAGTATTGAAATATCTTACAAATGAACATGCTGAAACATTCTGAAAGATATTTAGCTGAGTTAAACAGAATAATTGTCTTTTAAAATATATTATACCTTTATTACTTAACTCTTTGACCTATTATAATCTATTACTACTAATGCATTTTATCAATTTCCTCCTAATATATCTTAGGGTTTCTGTTTTATGTATGTCAATAACATAATGTTGGATATCTTATTTGTGAAAACTTCATTATGACTTATTTACAGAATTATAAGTAGCAAGTGACCCTTCTGGTCTTAATGGTTTTCTGCATTAACATCATCTTTGTTTGATAGGCACAATATCATGAACGTGGTAGTGAAGGCGATGAGCTGTGAGCCAGGAGGCCCCAGCTGGAACCTCAGTCCTACCTCTCATAATCTAGGACACCCTGGGTAAAATTGTTAGCTTTTCTAGTCCACAGTCTGTAAAACAGCAGTAATATTAGGCTGGTGCAAAAGTAATTGTGGTTTCATCATTAAATGTAATGGCAAAAATCACAATTATTTTGGCGTCAACCTAAGTGCCTATCCCAGCTGTTACTAAAATGATTAAATGAGTTATCAGGCATAGGCCAAATGCTGAGAAGAGTGGCACTCATTTGTTGGTTTTTATTATTACAATTTTCTATCTTTTTGCCTCTCTTGATTTCTTTCTCCAGACGTTTTCTTTTACTTTCTCTGCTTCCTTCCCTTACTTCCTAGTTTCTTTTGTTCTTTTTTTTTCATTTATTGATATATTTGCAAATATTTTATCTTTAAACTCTCTGAGGCATTTGAATTGGTTGTGTATACTTTAGAGCATAAAGCATTATTTTATATAGTATACAAAGCATTATTTTAAATACTTAAATAACTTAAATATTCAATTTTTAAAAATAGAATATTACTGTGTAAATATCCAATTACTATCATCTTATTTTATATTTTAAATTTTTCTCTATTTCCATAATATTTTCTTTACTTTCTATCTTTTGCTGCATGTTTATATATTCTTTAGCCATTTCCCTACTTCCTTTTGGAAAAAATATAAATTAGTTACCTTTATAATTTTAAATAACATGCTTATTTATCTCACTATATTGACTTCCACTCTCCACAGTGTCTTTTAACATACTTCCCTCCACTATGCCATTTAGTTTGCATTTTTGCAAACACACTTATTTTTTGTAACACTGAATTATATATAATTTATATTATTTTATACCATATTGCTTTTATTTCAAGAATTAAATCTGGTTCCATTTTCAACAATAATCATTGGTAATTTATGACTATTTATTTATTTATTTATTTTCATACAAGGGCTCCGTTTGTCACCCAGGCTGGAGTAAAGTGGCACAATCATGGCTCACTGCAACTCAACCTCCAGGGTTCAAGGGATTCTCTCACCTCAGTCTCCCAAGTAGCTGGGACTACAGGCACATGCCTGATCCTCTTCCTCCTCCCACCCTGCACCCTCCAAAAGGTCCCTGTATGTGTTGCTCCCCACTATGTGTCCACTTGCTCTCATCATTAAATTTCCACTTAAAAGTAAGAATGTGTAGTATTTGGTTTTCTGTTCCTGCATTAGCTTGCTGAGGATAATGGCCTCCAGCTCCATCCATGTCCCGGCAAAGGATGTGATCTCATTCTTTCTTATGGCTGTAGAGTTTTCCGTGGTGTGTGTGTGCCACATTTTTCTTTATCCAGTCTGTCACCGATGGGCATTTCGGTTGATTCCAGGTCTTTGCTGTTGTGAATAGCAATTCAATAAACATATAAGTGCATGTGTCTTTATAAAACAATGACTTATATTCCTTTGGATATATACCCAGTAATGGGATTGCTGGGTCAAATGGCATTTCTGTTTTAGGTCTTTGAGGAATTGTCACATTGTGTTCTACAATGGATGAAATAATGTACACTCCCATCAACAGTGCACATGTGTTCCTTTTTCTCCCCAACCTCACCAGTACCTGTTATTTTTTGACTTTTTAGTAATAGACATTCTGACTGATGTAAGATCGTATCTCCTTGTGGTTTTGATTTGCATTTTCCTAATGACCAGTGATACTGAGCTTTTTATCATATGCTTGTTGGTCGCATGTATGTCTTCTTTTGAAAAGTGTGTTCATTTCATTTGCCCACTTCTTAATGGGTTTATTTCTTATAAATCTCTTTAAGTTCCTTATAGATGTTGGATATTAAATCTGTCTGATGTATAGCTTGTGAACATTTTCTCCCATTCTGTAGGCTTTCTGATCACTCTGCTGATAGTTTCTTTTGCTGTGCAGAAGCTCCTTCGTTTAATTAGATGCCCTTTTGTCAATAGTTGCTTTAGTTGCAATTGCATTTGACATCTTCATCATGAAATCTTTACTGGGGCCTCAGTTCTGAATAATATTACCTGGGTTGTCTTCCAGGGTTTTTATAGTGTTGAGTTTTACATTTAAGTCTTTAATCCATCTTGAGTTAATTTTTGTATATGGTTGGAAGACAGCATCCAGTTTCAACGTTCTACATTGGCTAGCCAGTTATCCCAACACCATTTATTGAATGGAGAATTCTTTTATCATTTCTTATATTTGTCAGGTTTGTCAAAGATCAGATAATTGTAGGTGTGCAGCCGTATTTCTGAGTTCTCTATTCTGTTCCACTAGTCTATTAGTTTGTTTTGGTTAGTGTAGCCAGTACCAAACTGTTTTGGTTAGTGTAGCCATGTAGTATAGTTTGAAATCAGGTGGTGTGATACCTCCAGCTCTGTTATTTTTGCTTAGGATTTCCTTGGCTATTTGATGTTTTTCTAATTTTTAACTATTGGTAGAAATGAAGTCTCACTAAGTTGCCAAGGCTAAACTCCTTGGGCTCAAGCAATCCTCCATTCTAGGCTTCCCTTAGTGCTGGGAATGCAGGTGTGAGCCACCATGCCCATCTTGAATTACTATGTAAACGATGATATTTTCCTCTGATCTTAAATGCCACAAATTTCCTACTAAGTTTTGTATTTGAGCAAATACACTTTCTGGCACTACTTTTGGAGACTTTGATGGGTGACTTATGTTCTGAATTACTGCATGTTTGTTATTGGTTTCATATCTAAAGCAGCACACTGCTTTGTAAACATTCTTAGCTAACACGGTTTTCTCTCAATGCCTGCACATAATATCACAATACCATCTCTTAGCTAATATTGATGGAAAATGTCAAAGACCATGCTTATTTTCTTATTTTGCCTGTAGTCAACCTCCTTCTTCTTTCATGGCTTGTAGGAAAACTTTCTTTATCCCAAATTCAACCGGCTCACTGGACTATAACAAACTCTTTCTACATAGAAATGGAGCTTTTGTTCAAGATAAGTCATCTTTTTCTGCATTTTTTTCTGCTCTAGTTTTTCTGTCTTCAGAAAACAATTATTTCTATGTTTGATCAACACTATCTTTCATGGCTACAATATCTTGTTTGTGATTACTTTGGTTCTGTTTCTGCAGCTCTGCATTGCGTACTATTTTTTTCCTCTCTATCCTCCTTGTGTTTTACTCATCTATTTAAAAATGCTAATTCTACTCACTGATGTCCTTCTTGTCATTTTTAAAGGAAGTTTTGTAGAGCTACCCTAAACTTCTTTGTTGCTTTTATACTCTTCACTTCTGAATCTGGGCAATTCCAACCATTCCTATTAATTGCCCCAAAATAGGTTGATGAATTGTCTTTGATTTCCCCTCCCTGTTGAAACAGATGCTGTTGGAATCTTCTGTGTAATCTTTGAACTGGTTGCTTTATTTGGTTATTCAGCTGCTTGAAGGAGGATGTGAGCAGGCCCTGAGGCAACAGACAGCTGCATTCTGGGTTTGTTATTTCTGTTCACTTTCCTTTCAAATTGGTTGACTCCCCTGCCAAGGAGCACATCTCAATTTTGTCATTCTTTAGCTTTGGCACAAGTAGCTCACCCTAGCAAGATAGTTGTTGTGTCACAAAATTCTTTTAATGGGACTTGTGCAAAATGTCTTTTTGTAGCTACAAAGTTTATCCCTTCACTTCTTTCCCCTCCCATCTTTTTTTTCTGGCAGCTTTGCCTTCTCACCACTCTTCCTGATTATGAAGCTGAATCTGCACTCCAAAATAGAATAGCTATAATGCGCCTCTTCAGCCCTGTGGCACCTGCAATTGTCTGGCTGGGGGTCGGGTGTAGGCCTAGAGCTTGGAGTTTCTTGTTTCTCCTACCAGTCACCCACTGCTTAGCTCCCAGGCCTCCCACCTCCAACATACAAGGCATTAGTAAGACCTTCTAGAAACTTATTACTTGCTTCTTATACATTGTTCCTTCTTAGCAATTCAGGAGCACATATATTAAAGATTAGCATTTATTCTCTTTATTCTCATAGTATTCACCTAGATAAAACAATGGCTATTATTTAAAATTACATATTATAATTTTATGGTATGGGTTATCATTTACTTCCTCTTAGCATAAATAAAATTTATTTAGGGTTCATCTTATGCCAATGAGCCCTTACTGTATTTGCTAGCAATCTATCTCCAACTATGCAAATACAATTTTGATTTTCTAAAAAGATAAAATGTTATTTTTAAATTAACTAATTAATTAATTTAGTTAGTTTTCGAGATGGAGTGTCACTCTTTCACCCAGGCTGGAGTGCAGTTGCGGGATCTCAGCTCACTGCAACCTCCGCCTCCTGGCTTCAAATGATCCCCCCACCTCAGCCTCCTAAATAGCCAGAACTACAGGCACCTATCACCACACTGGGCTAATTTTTTTTTGTGTATCTTTAGTAGAGAAAGCATTTCACCATGTAGACCAAGCTGTTCTCAAACTCCTAATATCAAGCAATCCCCCACAATGGGCTTCCAAAGTGCTGGGATTATAGGCATGAGCCATAGGCACCTGGAC
This sequence comes from Leontopithecus rosalia, assembly GCA_028533165.1. Taxonomy (NCBI): domain Eukaryota; kingdom Metazoa; phylum Chordata; class Mammalia; order Primates; family Cebidae; genus Leontopithecus; species Leontopithecus rosalia. The sequence continues at coordinate 3,088,634 of CM052657.1, read as the reverse complement.
TAAAAAGATAAAATGTCAGACTCAGCAATTACAGACCACTGAGCTTGATGTGGCTTTTGAACAGCAAAGGGGACCATGAGGTCTCATAGCATGGTAGTCACTTTCTCTGAAAAAAGTCTTTTAATAATTTCTTCTCTCACCACACTTCTTTTTGAATTAGATGAGTTGTTTCAAAATCAAATAGTAAGTAATTTCCTTCGACAATCTTTCTATGCAGGCTTTTTATCATACTCTTCTGATATCTGATATCAATCATACTGATAACTCAGTTAAAACCAAGGGAGGGTCCAGGCATGGTGGCTCATGCCTGTAATCCCAGCACTTTGGGAGGCCAAGGCAGGCAGATCACCTGAGGTCAGCTCTTTGAGACCAGCCTGGTCAACACGGTGAAACCCCATTTCAACTGAAAATACCCAAATTAGCTGGATGTGGTGACTTGTGCCTGTAACCCCAGCTACTGGTGAGGCTGAGGCAGGAGAATCTCTTGAACCCGGAGGCAGAGGTTGCAGTGAGCTGAGATCATGCCACTATACTCCAGCCTGGGTGACAGAGCAAGACTCTGTCTCAAAAAATCAAAAAACAAAACAACAAAAAAAACTGAGGCAGGAATATTACATCTAACACTGTGTTAGAAGAACCACTACCTCCTTTTCTATAACCACTGAGTAGTCCCTAATACTACTGTCTTGGGGGTAATTCTCACCATTATTGCTGTCGGAGAGGAGGAACAAAAGAGAGCCCAGGATATCAGCACCTCAGCAAAGCATGTGGCAGAGTATCTTTAAAATCCCCAAGTAAATCATAAAGAAACAAGGGTTAAAAGTAGATGAGAAGTCCCAACCTCAGGATATAGAACATGTGGTCGAGACCAATTAGATACATCTGCTGTTTTCTGGAACTTTGGTGTAGGTGAGTGAGAAGAGGTGCTGGTGACAGTCTTTTTTTTTTTTTTTAATTGAAAATTGAGAATGTTGACTGTATAGTCTAGTTAAGAAATACTTTTTATGACTGCCAAGATTTAGGCCCCAACTTAGGAGCAAGAGTCACCTTAACCTTCCAGGAAATTCTGGGTGTGACCCACTGCATGAATGGAATTTCACCGTGACATTTAACAGACTTAAAGTGTACTTGCAAGCTTGTTTCATAAATAAGGAATTTCATTCAGGATCCATGAATGATGCAGTTTAACATGTGCTCTCAGCTTGTCCTGACCACCTCTCATTTTCTAAATATGAAAGAGCACAGAAAAGTATTGCAAATAGCATGTTATGGGATAAATACTGTGCCCCTAAAGCTTATACATTGAGGTCACAACCTCCCATTACATCAGAATGTTACTATTTGAGGGACATGTCTTTAAAGAATTGAGTGAAAGTGAGGTCATTAGGGTTGGCCATAATGCAATATGACTGGTGTTCTTATATAAAGAGGACTTAGGACACAGATATGCACAGAGGGAAGGCCATGTTAAGACACAGGGGGACAATTGGTATCTACAAGCCAAGGAGAAAGCTCTCAGGATAAACCATCTCTGCTACCTCCTTGATCTCAGATTTTAAGCCTCCAGAATTGTGGAAAATAAATTTCTGTTGTTTAAGCCACAATCTGTGGTAATTGGTTATGACAGCCCTGGCCAGCTGATGCAGAGCAGTTTGGTATGCTGCAAGAAATAGCCTACAAGTAACATTGCTTTGTGGCCGAGTAACACAATGTGGACTGAAGAGCATTATTTCTACTACAAGGTAGTCAAGGTTGAGGAGGTATCTAATTTTATATGAGTGAGAAGTGTATTGGTGAGTAAGATCACCAAAAGGCCCTTTGGGTTCACATGACCAAAACTGGTAGTGACACAGGATGATGTCATATAGTTGCCCATATGTTTGTAAGATATGCTCTATCTTGATGTATTCAAGGATTCCTTGTAGACTGACAAATATATTCTCCAAATCAGAGATGTCTTACTTGCTAGGTTTGTTTCCATTTATACACTCTATATTATAGTCTCAGATAAGTCATTAAGCAGAAAAATTATTCCCAAGTTTCTGCTACAGTAACTGCTGTAAGAAGCATGAGTGACTAGAGTGGGCTGGGATGATAGTGGCTATGGTGAGTGAGAGTAAAAGCTGAATACAATAGAAGAATTTAAGTTTAACTTAAGACCTGCCCCTATGCCTAATGTCTATAATGCTCAGATTAAAATTAATATAGTTGATAATTTCAGAATATGGTTTAACATATTAAGGTAAAATTTATTCTTACTAGTTACTAAATGCTGAGGTAAATTCTAGAAGTAAAACTAAATGAAAGCTCTATTTCATTTCACTTTTACTTTCTTCAAAGTTATTATGACAAATACTGGATAAATAAACACTCATAAACATAAGTGCTCGTTAATAGCTATAGAGTAATGTTCCATGATTGTAAACATAGTTATATATTATAAAAATAATAATTAGGCTAAGAATAATGTTATAAAACATATTCTGTTTGAGGCTTTAAAATATCAAATTAATGTAGTTTATTTTTACATGTTAAAGAAATGGAAAACCAGAGACTAAACAAAGGAAATGGAATATTGAGAAATATATTTAAAAGAGAGCAAAAAAGTAAAAATAACTATTTATGACTAGAATTCTAATTCTAACATGCATAACAATATTCAATGTGATGAAAAGAATGTTATCATACACCGCCTGTGGACACATATGTCCATTTAAAAAGCAATTTCAGAGTATATGTCAAGAACCTTTAAAATGCATGTTTCCTTTTATTCAGTAATTCACCTTCTAAAAGCATATTCAATAGAAATAAGTAGAAATATAGTCAAATTGTTACTTAAAATTGACAAACACTGAAAAAATTAAAACATTCAGAAACAAAATGAATTACTAACATTCATAAAATTATCACTTGGTAATTAAAAGAGCATTTTTAGATAATATCCAATGCTCAAATTCCTAGAATAAAATGTTAATCTGGGATAGAACAATGTGTATTACAATTAAGTGTATATAAAATAGTAAAACTGGTATGTATATCTTTATTATTTGATCACAGTATTATTATTTTAATTGTTTTGATTGTTATAAATGCATTTTTCAAATTGCCTACCCTCAGGCACATTAATTTTATAATTAAAAATATTTATACAGATAAAGTGCAAAGTATAAATGTGTTGCTAGGAAATTCTGAGAATACAAAAATAAATGAATCTTTTAAAATTAATTTTCTTGTTTTACATTTTTGGGTTTTGAAATTCTTAGGAAACATCTAGCTTTCTAAGTAAGCAAATGTCTTCTTTTTATTTTCCTTTTCTGAATGTTAGGAAAATGTCTGCATCAGATCTTTTGTCAGAAATAAACTAGATTATATTTAAAAAGCTCAAATGTATGCTCTCATAATAAAAATATCTACCTATTTTTCCCATTAATCACTTATTATTGATTTAAAAAATCATTACAAGTACGACAAATATTGCCAAGATATAAGCAGCATCAAAATAGGAAACATGTATTCATTGTCATTTTCCTATTTCAGTGGATATTAAGATGTAATCTGTAAAAGGGGCTGTGGAAAGTGTAGCGTTTACTACTCTACTCAAAGTCTGTGACTTGTTAGTACTTTTATATCGGTAAGGTTACTATGGAACAGTGGAAGAACATTGGACACTAACTAAAAAGATAAAGATCAATGGTTTCAGCTGTGTTGAAACTGCATCATTTCACTTTAGGAAAGTAATTTAATTTTTATGCTTTTAAAAAAACCTACATTATTTATAGGTACTTCCTAATTTGTTTATAATTATCATGCTTTCCTTTTAATGTAAAAAGTATGATGGCAACTTCACTATAAATTAAAAATATACAGGGTATGATTTTGAAGTAAAATATTGCATTGACTATGTAAGAGGTCTTAAACTTTTCTTAGAAAAAATTCTTTGAGTTTTTTTATTTAATATTATTTCTATTTTCAAGTATACTGTGACATACAAGAAATAATCGGCTGTAGTCATAAATAGGAAATATGACTGCAACACTGAGATCTTCACACAGCAAGAGAACTCAGATCTTCTTTTACAGCTATTAATCAAATATTATCATAAAACTAATTTATTATCATAAAATTAATTCTGTTTAAAAAGAATTTTAAAATATATTTTGCATTTGTTCTTGTTCCTTCACCAACTTCTTCTTTCTACTTTTATCCCAAAAGCAATTCAGTGAACTTAATGAATGCAGAAATGCTCAATTCCGAGTTGGAAAGAAAAGGAACACTAAATTAGATCTGACATAGCATAAATATTCTGCCCTCCCCGTGGAGTTAACGTGATTAAGTAAGTATTCCCATTCCAAGTAAGAGGGAAATAAGATGCATTTTTGGCTTTACATTTATTAGCTTTCTTGGTTGGTTCATTGTTTTAAGAGAAAATGAAGACATGCTACTGAAATATTGAGTATTTAAGGAAATATTTGCTGATTGTTTCCTACATGTACTACACTGATTTGAAAACAGCTTAGGTAATAGAAAAAGATTTGTTGGCAACTTCACGAGTAAAAAGGTAAATGATAATAGGAAAGGAAATCAAAGAACAAATGTTATCTGGAGAAAGCTATGGGAAGGAAGAGAGACTGAGTGCTGATAATTCAAGGAAAGATAAAAAAATGAAGAGAGCAATTTCCTAAGAGTACAGATAAAGTGAAAGAATGATGGTAAATTTGAGGTATTTTAAAGGCAAAATTGTAAAAACAGTAGGATCAATGAAGAGACACTGAAATAGGGTAAATGAAGAATAGTGGTTTTTAATTAATAATGCTAAATAGTCAAATATGTTATTTAAAAAAGAGTGCAAATAATATGCATTAATGTGGGAGAAACGAGCATGGAGGGAAAGAAACACCTCTTAAGGTGCAGATTCTGATGAGAAAAATCTGTATTTGAGAACATCACTACTTTTTTCTGATCATATTTGTTTATAAGTGATTTATATATTACTTATGGAATAAAACAATATGATCTAGAGTATCTGGTTGTCAGCAGGTTCAGGGTAGCTGCAACTACACTCTGCCTTCGGGCCTTGTTTGTGGGGGCTCCAGGCCTTGTTAGCCTCTAGCTGAACACAATGTTTCTGATCCATCTCTTTTACTACATTGCTCACTGTTTCTATCAGCATGACCTGCCTGCTACTTTGGTTTAACATCAATCACCATGCATGGCTTCCATTAATGTTCCAGCTGACAACTTCAGGGTTTCTTTGGGGGAATTTTCTCATAATCGCATTCTTGTAGATCCCAGCATTAAGAACTATTATAGTTCTATCAGAAAAAGGAAGCTGTGCCATCTATCAGGTAACCCTGTTAAATTAGTTCAAATGTACATATGTATTAGTAGCAAAGTATACTTTTATAAGAATTTAGGAAACATCATATTGTACATGATTAAAAATACACAACTTTTATTTGTCAATTTAAAAATAAATGAATTAATATTTTCTTTTTCTGAGACAGAGTCTTGCTCTGACCCCCAGACTGGAATGCAGTGGCATGATCTCAGCTCACTGCAACCTCCACCTCCTGTGTTCAAGAAATTATCCTGCCTTAGCCTCCTGCATAGCTAGTATTAAAGACGTACACCATCATGCCTGGCTACTTTTTTGTGTTTTTAGTAGAGACAGGGTTTCACCATGTTGGCCAGGCTTCTCATGAACCTGACCTTGTGTTCTGCCTGCCTTGGCCTCCCAAAGTACTGGGATCATAGGCATGAGCCACTGAGCCCAGCCATGAATTAATTTTTAGAAAAATTTAGACTTAGATATCAGTGTTAACTTGGAACTGGTCCTTCGCTGGTGATAAAACATCCTCCTTCGTGGTCACTTTCACCTGGGTTTCACTTTTAAGAATCTTTATGCTCAAATTGGAATTTCTTTTGCCACCTTGTTGAAATAAAAATATGCTATAACAATCCTCAAATATGAGTTATTAAAAATCTGCTTAGGTTTCAAAGACGCACTGCCATATTCTCCTGGTTTGGAAATTTCTCTCACCTTGAAACATGCAGGAGACACTATCCTAAAACATGTCCTAAAACATGCAGGTATTTACCACTCTCTAGTCTACACATTAATTATCTATTTACATGGTTTTTTTCTCCTCCTACTACACTTCAAACTTCATGAGGGCAGAGCATGTTTTTTTTTTTTTTGGCTTTTCTTTGAATTCTCTGCAGTGCCTAGTACAGCATAATGCATATGGTTGGCACTCAGTAAATATTTATAAAAAATTGTGCTAACAAATGCAAACCTATTTCCTGAGATGATTCATCCTACACAATGTGCACTAAATCCAGTGATAGTATTCCTCAAAGAAATTCAATCCAATTTAAAAGCATTACTTTTTAAACAGCAATTATATTATAATAAAATTTGATATAATGCTATTGTAAGCAAAAGGATTGTTTAAAGGTGACAGGTGTAGAATTCTATTAATATTATGAAATGTATTAATATAATTATATATTTCCACTTCTAGTGTTAAGGATAACAGAGCTTCTATTCATACCTCATATCATTAAAATTATCTAGCTTTATAAATCTGTTTTTAAATGGTTGCTTATTTTCTCCACAATAATGGGAAGCACAAAATATCTAAGTTAAACAGCATTTGGTAGAGTTTTAATCTTTTAAATGTTCTAAATTCTTCTCTGTCCCCCTACTTAAGATTTTAGATTAACAGTATCACTAATATCATTTTGTATTGGAACATGCTGAGGTAATTGTCCGTTAAAACCAACTGAAAAAGGCAACAGACTGAATGATTATGTGGTAAGATTCAAACACATCAGACTGAGGGGCATAAGATGGTTTGATGGTAGCTACATACTCTCCACTGATTCAGTTCTAGCCAAGTGCAGTTAGACCTGAGCATTTTTGCCTCTGTGGTTTATCTGAATTGGTTCACTGTTAAGGGATACTGTCACTCCATGTCATCATTTTATGATTCCCTTTACAAAGAGCTCGTGGATTAAATAAGCATCCTTTTTTTCGAAGCATATGTTTACAATGACCTTGTCACACCAGTGAGGAAGTATTGCCATATGGCTGCACTAAATGAGGCTAGACTTTAGACAATGGACTTCCGAAACCTGGGAACACAGGGAAAAAGGGGAAAGGTGGTGGCAATCCTTCCTATTTTAGGCCTAGAATTGCAGCGATCACTTAGGTGATTATATCTATGTAGAAAAGAAAATGATAAAAACATAGAATGTTTTTATTTGATATGTTTGTCAGGTAGGGTGAGGAAAGTAAGTGAGACTTTGAATAAAAAGTCACTCTGAACTTTAAGAGTCTGACCTTGAACAAAATGTAAAATGGCAAGGTATTCTTGAGGGATAGAAATGAAAGCAGTGGGAAGTTACGAGAGAAGTATAGAATATTATGCTCTTCTCACTTTTGCAATTTTGATTCCCCATTGCCTTAAAATGTACATTTCATGAACAATACCTGCCTTTAATAAACATGAAAAGGTTATACTATTAGGCGTCCAATTTGAAAAATCATCTAATAAGAACTGAACTGATGAAAAGCAAGAAGGTATTTGACTTTTATTTTTTTTTTGTATTGGAAGGTCCTTATTTTGTATTTCAAATCTATCTGTTTCATGTTAATGGATTATAAATACATTTGATAACTAAAAGCACATGTTTTGAGTTCTTGCTGCACACATGCATGGAAACAGAATTGTGAGGCAATCCTGCCTCTGAGTTCGTATGAAATATTCAGCTCTCTAGGTCTTTTGGCAGCATTCCCTATCAGTGCTACAGAGATTATCTTCTATAACTTCCTATTTCTAAACTACCTTGAGTACCTTATTTTTATTTCAGAATATGATTTATAGAAAAGTTAAAATACATAAGGTTAGGATTTACTATGATATTTAAATTCTAAGTAAAAATGTAGAATTTGTTCATATTGCTCCATATTCAAGGCCAAAGTCTGCCCTTAATCACTAACACAATTTCCAATGCAATGATAAGGGTCACTGGAAGGGACTGTTTGGTTGGAATGCTTAGAGCTGAAGCTCTGCCTGAACTGAGGCCACAGCCCTGGCAGGCGGGCAGGAGCAGCTTCTTCTCTTGCCTCTAATGATCTGTGAAATGGCATAAATCCAGGACAAGACTCACCCCTGCGAGTCCCACTGAAATTTAAAAATGTCCTTCAGAGTATTTCCCTTTGTCCAAAATGTAATTTCTACATTCCTATTTCAATTTTATTTGGCCACTTCTCCTCAAGTAAAACCAGCGAAAAATACAACATATATTCTTAAGCTTGGCAGTTACTGTGGAACCACCATTTATCAGCACTAAGACAGATCTTTACACTGTCTTTCCTCTTCTAATCCAGGCTTTTTTCTTCCAAGTTGCAAATTATATATTTAAACTAAAGTTTCCTAGTGTGCCCGTAATTCAAATACTGACATTCTATTTTACTCTTAAGCAGTTAATTTCCTATAGAGAGGTTAATTTCCCCAGTACTATTTTATATCCAAAGAAAATTAACAATAATTTAAAATCTCTAAGATTATTATTTTAGAGAATATTTAAATATAAGATGACTACATTTTATTGCAAATATTTAAGAAAGAAAAGTTGTAGTTTTAACTTTCAATATACTTATCAGAAACACTGCATATCATGGAATTTATTAGTGCCTCTTTTTGAAACATTGTGATGTACCATACATGTGTGAAGCGTTATCATCACAGTTACACAGGCAAAGATATCCATTGTCCTCAGCACCACTCCTGAATTATACGCACTGAAATCATTTCATAAAATTTGGTGCAAGCACTACAGAATGTATACTTTTTAGAATGGATTTTCTAAAGCTTTTCGGACATTCACCTAAACCTTGAATATAACTGACAATGTTTTATTTTCAAAATCTTGCAGCAAACCCATAAAATAATACAAGAAACTTATGAAATTTGGAGACTGTTAGAATCTGAAGTTTTAAAAATGGCCAACTCTTAAGCAGGGCTTTAGTTAAATAGGTAAAACATCATATAATTTGTAAACAGAGGCTTATGTTACAGTCTGATTTCTAGTTGAGGGTCCTTTGGCAGGTAGTAAATTATTCATAGGAATAGGTTGGTACATGCAGCAGACACTGTGTTAAGCACTTTACAAGCAAGTTTTTCTTTTTCTGAGACAGAGCTTCTCTCTATCACCAAGGCTGGAGTGCAACGGTGTGATCTCAGCTTACGGCAACTTCCCCCTCCTGGGTTCAAGCCATCCTCTTGCCTCAGCTTCCCGAGTAGCTGGGAATACAAGCACCCACCACGACACCTACTTTTTGTATTTTTAGTAGAGATGGAGGTTCACTATGTTGGCCACGCTGGTCTTGAACTCCTGACCTCGTGATCTGCCCTCCTCGGTCTCCCAAAGTGCTGGGATTACAGGGGTGAGCTACCGCAGCCAGCCACAAGCAAGTTTTTCAAAAGCTTACAGTAGCCCTTTAGGTTACTAGTATTACCTCTGTTTTGCAGATCAGTAAACTGAGACTCGGAAAGGTTGAGTAACCTGCCCAGTGTTGTGATATCTGGGAAGTGGAAGAAATTGTTTTTAACTTAAGTGCACCAAGTATCAGGTTAGTTCTAAAAGTCTCAGTTTCCAGGTCATTTCTAGTTCTTTCTCAGCATTTTTTTTTGAGGCTTTTTTAGAATAATAGGCTAACAGAAAAGTTTTGTAAAGAGGAAACTAGTTGTCATTTATGTGATTTCAGAGAGTCTCTTCCAGGTCTGTAATTCTGATTTTGTCATTTAACCAAGTCAGAAATACAGGTCTTCTGAATGGAATGTAGAATTTGGATTTCTGTGGTTCTAGAGATTCCCAAACTTGGCTTCAAATATTCTAATAAGTTATATCTAGAGACTCTGAAAAAAAGCATGGTCGCCGGGCGCGGTGGCTCACGCCTGTAATCCCAGCACTTTGAGAGGCCGAGGCGGGTGGATCACGAGGTCAAGAGATCGAGACCAACCTGGTCGAAATGGTGAAACCCCGTCTCTACTAAAGATACAAGAAATTAGCTGGGCATGGTGGTGCGTGCCTGTAATCCCAGCTACTCGGGAGGCTGAGGCAGGAGAATTGCCTGAACCCAGGAGGCGGAGGTTGCGGTGAGCCGAGATCGCGCCATTGCACTCCAGCCTGGGTAACGAGAGTGAAACTCCGTCTCAAAAAAAAAAAAAAGAAAAAAGAAAAGAAAAAAAGCATGGTCATGGAAGATAAGTTTGTTTTTCTTTAATAGTCTCTGAACTCCAGTGCAATTATACTTGATCTGCAGATTCACAGCTTGAATAATAACGCACATTTGCATTCAGAAATATTTACTAAGAGCTTACTACAACTTATACACTGTGCTATGAACTATGTTCAGGGGATATAAAGGAAAAACAGTTACAGACTCTGCCCTCAAGAAGCTCATAATCTAATGAACAGATGGTAAATTGACAATTTAAAAACAGTGTCTTTGAATTTTACAAAAAATAAAACATACATAGAAATATGTATAAATCGTCTAAGAAATGCCAACATTGTCAGCTGTGAAACCCATGCACATTAAAGAAATGGATCTTTGGCATTTAAGGTCATTTTCCAACAGAAATCTGTATACTGGCATAATAAAGTTCATTTTTTCAAATGGCACCAATTCATCGAGTCGTTAGTGAGCACCTACCTATAGAAGTTACCCTAGAACACAACTAAAAAGGGATGTGAAGAACCTCTTCAAGGAGAACTACAAACCACTGCTCAAGGAATTAAGAGAGGACACAAACAGATGGAAAAACATTCCATGCTCATGGTTAGAAAGAATCGATATTGTGAAAATGGCCACACTGCCCAAATGCATAGGGGAGGGATAACATTAGGAGAAATACCTAATGTAGATGACGGGGTGATGGATGCAACAAACCACCATGGCACGTGTATACCTATGAAACAAACATGCATGTTCTGCACATGTACCCCAGAACCTAAAGTATAATAATAAAAAAAGAAAAAAGAAGTTACCTTTCTCGTGATATAGAAAATAAAATATAACACACTATGACACACTTGACAGCTAATTCAGTCTGCTCCAAAACAAACTCATAATATTGCTTTAGGAACTTTTATTTCACCTGTATTTCCTGGTGAACAGCAACTTCTTCCCAAGTTACAATTCTCAAGACCGCTTTTCTGTCACCTCTGTCGGCCATCATAGTGTGCATTTTATTTTGTATACATGAGACTGAGTGAATGACACAAATTATTATTTCTGTATTTACTATGGTTATATTAATGATTAGAGGTCCAGGCCTAAACACTTTTAAAATCTTTTTTTCTTTCTTTTTATTTATTATTTTGGAGAAACAGGGTCCCACTATATCGTCCAGACTAGTCTTGAACTTTTGTGCTCAAATGATCTGCCTGCTTCAGCTTCCCAAAGCACTAAGATTATAGTCATGAGCCACCAGGCTCAGCCCCTAAATACTGTATATGATGTATTTTAATGCACATTGCTTTACATATTTCTAATGAAATCAAGACAAGTTGTCTTTCCCCTAATTTATAACTTAGATTCTGAAACTCAAGGAGGATGATTAATTTGTCAAAAATTCACATAGCTAATGAACAGCAAAGCTGGGAGCTGATTCCGGGCCTTGCTCCAGAGTTTATGTTCTTCTATACCAGAGAGCCAATTTTGGAAGGGTGGAAGTGTTTCTACAAATGAAAAAAAAGGACAGACATTAAAGCAGTGCTATGGTCTTTGAAACTAGGGAAGTGGAAGTATACATAGACATGTTTAGAGTAAAGTTTCTTATGTGGAGATTGGGAATCAGCTGAAACTTTAGACTGAAGAGAACCCAAAACAATAAGAAGTGACAAGAGATGAGAGAGGAGTAAAACTTTAATTCAACGCCTGGAGCGGTGGCTCACGCCTGTAATCCCAGCACGTTCAGATGCCGAGGCAGGCGATCATCTGAGGTAAGGAGTTCAAGACCAGCCTGCCTAACATGGTGAAACCCCGTTTCTATTAAAAATGAAAAAAAAAATTATCTGGTGTATTGGTACAGGCCTGTAATCCCAGCTACTCAGGAGGGTGAGGCAGGAGAATCGCTTGAACTTGGAAGGCGGAGGTTGCAGTGAGTTGTGACTGTGCCACTGCACTCCAGCCTGGTGACAGAGCAAGACTCTGTCTCAATTAAAAAAAGAAAAGAAAAAGACTTTAATTCAGTTCATTTTACTTTCTTGTGTCTATCCTCTTTATTCTCTAAATTGATACTGCATACCCATACCAGAATTATTGTCCTTGAGTTATCAATCCCCTGTCCAAACCATCCCTGTTTTCAAATTCAAACTTTTATTTTATTTGCTTCTAACATCCTGTATTTATAATTCGGCTTCTCCCCACCTGTCTTCCCTCCCTCCAATGCTACTTATTCATATCCAATGACATGCTTTCGTGTTCCATCTCGTCTCTTTTTGTAGATTAGGGTTTTCTGCTTGCTCTGTTCAACACTCGTTTATACCCCTCCTTGATCTCCCCATTCGTTCAAGATTAAACTCCACTTTATTAAGCCCTTTTTAAAAAAACAAAATATGGTCCCTTCTAATAGTATTTTTTTGGCAATTATGATACAATGCACAACACCCTGTAATTTAACACATACCTATCACCTGATTTCATAATAAGTTGCTTCTATCTTTCCAGCAGATTATAAGCTTTGTAAGGTCCAATATCTTGTCTAATTTTTTTTTTCAATAAAGTATGTGGCACAGCAGAGAAAGCAAGACAGTTGCCAAGTGAACATTCAGTTAATTGAAGTTACAATGGAACACTTAAGAAGCTGCATATTAACAGGGCAAATAACTTGGTAGCAAACTCACACAAATGCATAAGGAATACAGAATATAGGCATGATAAGTAACTCATTATCTATGAGACATTATGAGTGGCTCAGATTCATAGTTGTTAAGTCTAACCTGGGGTTGCCAAAGAATTTTGTTTTATTTAATTGCTCATTTCTCTCCATATAAATTCTGACATCTAAGTAAATTGGTCCAATTTTACTTCATTAATCAAATTAGTCTGGGTAATGCACAGACCTTTTCTTTCCTCTGTTATTTCAGTTTTATTCAAGATAGCCAAGCCATCCTTCTGGCTCATGAAAAAAAATGCTTTTTAAATATATAATAAGTATATGTACTAGCCCAAACAGGGCTGGCTGTCTCCTTCCCAATATAATCTCAGCTTTTGTCATATTGCATTGAGATTTTTGGTGGTCTTCACTAGACTGAGAGCTACTTGGGAGCAAAGACACCTGTGTCCTTAGAGTGAAATATTGCTTAGCACTATAGACACAGAAAAAATGTCTTTGGGTAGAAGTGAGAGGATTTTAGTATGTGTAGGTACTTTGTAATTAAACATGTGGGGAGTAGAAATGAGAAAGAATCTTTTGAGTTTAGATCAGAATTTTAAATAAAGAGCTGTGATATTCTTGTTCATGGGCAGGCATCCTGGCATAATTCAAATTAAATAATCCTCATGAAACATAAGAATTCAGAGGGAGGACAGTGGACACCTTGTATGACTGTCCTACCTCTGTCCCTTTCACTTGAAGACTCTTATAGGACTCTTAGATTCTAAATCTTGAAGGCAATATATTTTAATGAGTAATGATCTTTATGATTCTTCACCAGTCACTTACTCACACAGAGAAGTCCATAAAAAATTGTTTTCCATTTTTAAACTTTTTTAATTAAAAAGTTTTATTAATCATTTTTTTCCATTAATGCCTTACTTGGGTACTCAAAACTTGAATTGAAACACTAATATATAACCATAAATCTTTAAATCCCTTCATTTTCATATCCACATGTTTAGTGGGTGTTAATTTAGTGCTACTATATGCCAGGCATGAAGCAAAGAGTCAAGCACTAAGAATTTACTCACACATACAATAGCATCCCAGCCATTCAGTGCGGGAAGTGCAAATAAATAATAATATGGCATAGTAATGTAAGTCCAAGGTGCCTTGAGATCACAGCAAAGTGGAACCTATTTCAATCTGGAGTGGTCAGAAAAGACTACCTAAAAAAAAGTGACCCAATGTCCTAGGGCCACCGGCTCACTCATGTAGTGACTGTCCTTTATAAAGAATTGAAAATAAGATATGGTTGGTAAGTTATAGATTTCACTTGACAATGACAAATGCTAGTAATAACACATTTTCTTGGCTGTTTTAATAAACTATAGTAAGCAAATATAATGATGATAATTTTAGTTCATTAAAGCTTATTTTCATTTTAAATTAATGAAAGTATGTAACCAAAGAGATCAAACATGGCAATTATCAAGTGGGCAAGATCGTCAGAGGATAAACCCTGATATTGACTAATATGCCTAAAGATCCCCTTAGTTTATCTGTTCCTTTGGGCAGAGCAAGAAAATTCAATATTTTGTAACAAAATCATCGCATTTTCTTTTATTTAGATATCACAAATAAGAAAAAGTGTTAATATATGGTCTTTGTAAACATGTAAAAATTTAGAACCACATAATTAAAAATGGAAATTCTGTATTATATCACAAAAGAAAAATAATCACTATCAACACTGAGTATAGTCTTTTTCATTCTCTTCTATATATTATCATTCTTTTGAAATTAGAATCAAAAGAGAACCTATCTTTTTCACTCACCATTATATCTGACATATTTTCATATATTAAAAATCTCTAAATCATGAGTTTAATAGCCATATAATAATATTTATAATTGAGCTCTTCTGCCTAATAGCCCATTGCCTGCAGTCTAATAATTTTGAAAACCTAGAGTATTACACTAAATGGAAATGGAAAATGTCTCTATTTATTTATTTACTTATTTAATTTTAATTTTTTTTTTTTTAGAGACAGTCTCTTGCTTTGTCACCCTGTCTGGAGTGTGATCATAGCTCACTGCAGCCTTCAGCCCCTGGGCTCAAGGGATCCTGCTCCCTCAGCCTCCTGAGTAGCTGGGACTGTAGACAGTGGCAGTCAGGCAGAGTAATTTTTTTTTCTTTTTTTTGGTGGAGAAGAGCTTTTGCTATCTTGCCCAGACTGATCCTTTAAATACAATACAATATAATTTTTGCACATTGATTTTGTATCCTGAGACTTCGCTGAAGTTGATTATCAGACTAAGAAGATTTTGAGCTGAGATGATGATGGGGTTCTCTAAATATAAAGAGGTTAAGACATTGCTGTTTTGAAAATATACTATTTTAGCAACAACATCCTCTCAATAAAAATATTGAAACTTGTTTTCTAATCTGTGATTTTTATCAGTTCTATAAAATGAGGCTTATTTTCATAGTCACTTTGTTTTTGTAACATATAACTATTAGCAAATTTTGTGAAATCAAGAATAAAACCTAAAGGCATGTGTCTTATTTTGTTCTCACACCGCTATAAAGAACTGCCTGAGACTGGGTAATTTACAAAGGAAAGAGGTTTAATATACTCTTCATGTCACATGGCTGGGGAGGCCACAGGAAACTTACAATCACGGTGGAAGGGGAAGCAGGCATGTCTTTTCACATGATGGCAGGAAGGAGAAGTGCTGAGCAAAGAGGTAAATTCCCTTAAAAAACCATCAGATCTCATAGAACTCACTTACTATACTGCCCTCACGATTCAACAACCTCCCACCAGGTCCCTCCCATGACACATGGGGATTATGGGAAAAACAAGATGAGATTTGGGTGGGGGCACAGACAAATCATATCAGTATGTATATATTTTATATGGTCATGAAAGGTCTGATACATGATGTATAACACAATATAGTGATTTGTAAAGTTATTCTGAACTCCCTATATATGTGTTTGCTTTATTTTTATTTTATGAAATAAATTTGCAATAGTGGTTGGCAAAGGTACATAAAACTTCATAATTCATTATTTTGAAGGGAAGGAATGACCATATCTTGCAAATTATTTAGTTATTATCTCACTGTATTTTTCTTTTTGGCAGGCTGTGTGTGTGTGTGTGTGTGTGTGTGTGTAGGCACATAGACACAGACACACATATATATGATGGTAATTGCACTAATTACTATTTTAATCTTACAATTGTTCAACTCACTTCTTAACAAGTTTTTATTATTCTGTAATATGCGATTGAGTGACAAGTCACAGTTGTAGTACGGATTCTTATTTGTGCCAACTAAATTAAGTAATTAAACTCTAACAAGAATAACTTTAAAAATGTGGGGGATACTTGAGATTTAATCAGCAATAGACTATATAGTGTTTTATCAGCATCTATATAAATCTGTAGGGAGATTTTATTGCGTTTATGCATATTATAAAAGGTGCCTAATTTTTGTTTACTTTCCTCCCACCAAATGCCAGCTCTTTTCCAACCTGCTTATTATAACTGACTTGGTTTTCAGTTTGAAGATACATGTTTGCAATGATAAGCTAACTATTTGTTGCTAGAACTAACAGTTCTTGCTGAAAAACAATGAGCAGAATTACATACAATAATGGGTTTTACAAACAGTAAATGAAGTAACACAATAGCATTCCTTGTCTAGGAAACGGCTTCTTAGTGTATCTGGTATGGGACAGGAACCACATTTTGCTACATACATGAATGATGAACTGTGCTGTTAGAAGACTTTTTAAAACACAAATATAATTATGTTATAGAGTGCTTAAAATAATTCTTCTGTCTTCTGTGGCAGAATATGGCATAACAACTTTATCCTAGCAGCCATGGCAGTTTACAATGCCCCTCCCTGCCTCTGCAGTCCATCCCCAACCCCTCCATTCCACCATCTGCCAGCCTCCCTACTCTTACTCCGTTCTTCAGACATCTTATTGTTCTCCAATGTCATTCATACTTCTTACACTTTTTCCTGTAATGCTGTTTGTCTGCCCGAAATATTTATCTTCCTCTTTAGAGTACAGTAGAATCTCATGTATCTTTCAAGGACCAAGCAGACTGTCACATAATTTCTGAATTGCCCCTCAACACCTTATCAGAGGTGAAAAAAAGGAAATAGAAAACACTGAGGTAAAATGAACAGCAGTGTTTTCCTGTATCATTCATTTACTAGGATTTTCAAATATCTGCACAAGACAAACAATGCACCTATTTTTCCTGGATATCAGCCAGGATTAGTGCGGAATATCTCTGCTCCTCTAAATAACCAGTGCTTTTAAAAATCATTCAGCTAACTCAATGAGCTCAATAAATCAGTATTACATTTTGAGGACATCTTTCTTGTGCATCTGACTAGAACATTTTTTTCTACTGTGACACTAGCCCTTCGATAAGAAAATAAAACACAATAATAAAAATGAAAATGAAAAAAAAAGCATAT
Organism: Leontopithecus rosalia; assembly: GCA_028533165.1. NCBI lineage: Eukaryota > Metazoa > Chordata > Mammalia > Primates > Cebidae > Leontopithecus > Leontopithecus rosalia. The sequence goes on along the minus strand of CM052657.1, from coordinate 3,071,229 downwards.
AGAGTCTATATAAAAATTCCTAAATTTAGAACTGTTGACACAAGTCAGATGGAGAACTCTAATGATTGACAGACTTCTTTAAACAGCTTGGCTGGATCTTAATTAATTCAGCCATTCTCCAACTAAATATTGCTAGGTAATGTTTTAATGAAATTTTCATGTCTAGAGATTTTCCTATATTCATGAGGTCAAATGATTCACAATTTTAATGGCTTCGGACAAATTGTTACAAATTGATTTTCAAAGGTGTTGTATCCATTTTAAATGTCCCAGCCATCTTGAATGATTTAACAGTCTCTTCATCTTTACCACCAAAATTAGCTAATTTATTATGTAAAATTGTTTATTACAATTTGTTTTTCTCTATCAAGGGTAAACATACTTTGTAGTTTGTTTATTGGGCTTATTATTTATTCCAATGTGAATTATCTGTTATACCTTTTGTCCTTCTTTTCAATCTGAATGAAGAGTGTATGTGTGTGTAGATGTGTGTGTATGTGTGCTTTCCTTTATCCAATGTAGTTGCATTGAGATATTTCCCCAAGATTTCATGGCCCTTATGTTTTTGTTTTTATTAAAAAAAAATTACAAGTGTAGTGAAATAGCAACTGTTGTGGACAATATGGAGAAATTTGATGAAATTATTTTTAGGAGAATCCACATGCAACTGCCCACACATACATACAATATATTGATTCATGTCCTGGTATCATCCTACATCTATCCTGTATCACACCTTGTTCTGCATTTTAATCAGCAATATGGATAATCAGAGCAAAGAGTCCCAAAGGATTTAAAATACTTTATAACTAACTGAATTAAGATTGAGGATGGTCTAGATGTTTCAAACAAATTAAAATTTAAGAGTGAACATTAAAAAAATCTCTCACTGTGAATTTTTTAAAATGCTCTATCAAGAGGTCAATCTGTAGCAATTCATATGGAAAAAAAGAGCAGAGTGTGATTACAGACTTAACAGGAACCAAGATAGTGATGTAACTGACTAATTAAGACCCAAATAATCTTGGGCTACACTTTATGTTTATAGTTCCTAAATAATTGGAAGCAATATCCTCATCTGACAGATCAGGTCAGGCCATAATCATGAGTGTCAGGAATGTGGAGTTTAATTCTGTACTCATTATGACAGAAGTGAATTGTGGGAGTTAATTTGTTATTATATTTTAACAAAACTAAAATAATCCTGGGGACATCCAGAATGCCAGAATTTGGATGTTAAAGGTTTAAGAAATTATGTTACGTATGTTATGTAAAGAAATGTTATTTAGCTTGGTAAAGTACTAAAGGGATGTGTGATAACTGTTTTTTAAAAATGTGATGAGTGTGAGTAATATAGAAAATTAACTAGATTTGTTTTTGTGTTATTCAATTCTGGGTAAGAATTTGCTATTATAACTATCCAGTCAAGAAATGGTTTGCCTCTCTTTCTTTCCTCCTTCCTCCTACATACAGTCTGCAAACATATGAGTATAGAACATTCATATTCCAGACACTGGAACAGGACTTCATGGCAGAGTTTTTAATATGGTATCATCCTCATTGTCACGGAACTCACAATCTAATAGTGTTGACATATTATCTGTCTGTCTATATGTCTGTTTGTCTGTCTGTCTTTCTCTCTCTCTCTCTCTCTCTCTCCATCTTCTAAGGTGTATACAAGATACAGAGACTACCAAAAAGGAAATTTGATTATTTAAGCAAAATCTGACCAACATCTGTGTTGAATGGGATATGACACAGACATTTTAAAATTTATAATCACAGTATTGCTGTGCTACTTTCCAAAAATAATGTACATAGTCTTTTAAAGGTATATATATTCTGTGTATTATATAAACACATATATTATATGATTATAGAAAAATAGAGGATGTAAAAATAACTAAAAATGTTTAAAATGAAGAGTAATGTTATTACTGATTAGTAAATTTGGAAATGAGCTTCCTAGTTGTCAGAGCAAAGAAAGTAACATTTTGACTTAACAAATTTCCCATTAAGAAAGGAGGAGACATGCATATTTTGGGGGAGGAAAAAAGGAATCTCTTTGCATTGATGTTAAATTTTTGGAACAAAAAAGAAATGAATTCCTAAGTCTATATACATACTTGAAAATTAAGTAATTAACTAAGGATAATCTAATTTCAAATAAGGATGGCATAAAGTGTTACAGAAACTAACAAATTACTTGTGAGATTTACTATAGAAGGTGCAATGAAGATGATCAAGAACTGAAAGGAATGACATTATGCATTTGGCTCTAACTCTCTTCTTCCAAAAGTTTCCTAATTCCAAGAAGTGCTGAGGGAGCAGCCAATGTCTGAACAGATGGGATTCTCCTGAGTGTGCTTCACCTGGGCTTCTCAAATTGCCTTTCTCCTACTTTGAAAGTGGTTTGTATCAGCATTTTCAAGTTCTTTTATCAGCAGACACCAAATGTTATATGCACTTAGAAATTATCTTCTACCAGATTTAAATTTATTAAAATGCAATCTGACCAACCACAACGTATGTACTTTGCATTAACAGTCCTAACTTCTTCCTTCTAAAATATATTTTCCTTATACTCAGCTCATATGTTAAACTGAATTTAGTGGAAACAAATGAGAAGAAATGCTTAAGACAAACAAAATATGTACTATTTTTCTGGGAATCTACTATCCCATTGTCTTAATATCATTTGTGTGATTTTTCTCTAATATAACACAGGAAAAGTGTTAGCTATTTGAAGGATGCCCCAAAGATGAATGGAGAAAAAACTCACCACAGACTTTCATTCATTTATTAAAATATATTTACTGATTCCTATTTTGTACCAGACATTGTGAGAAGTTATGAGGACAGAGCGTTTAAAAAGTCAGACATAACCCTGAAAGTTTTTATTCTAGTGAGTAATATAGATGATAAATATGTAAATAAATATATGGAAATAATAGTTACAGATTGTGATAAAAAACAAAGATGATTATTAGGTTGGCAATGTGAAATAGAATGATTGGCATTTTGGTGTGGGATAAACTAGGCTAAAAACATTAGCCAAGAAGGTTTTCTGAGATGGTGACATTTAAGCTGAGTGTCCCCCCCTCCCCTCCCCTCCCCTTCCCTCCCCTCCCCTCCCCTTCCTCCCGTCTCCTCTCCTCCCCTTCCCTCCCCTCCCCTCCTCTGCTCACCTCATAAAGATTCAGAAAACTCTAGTTAGGCAAATAACTATATTGGAGGATTCCGATAAAAGGAAATGGCAGGTACAAAGGCATAGATAAAAGAAGACCAGAGTGGACCCCAGGATGATCAACAAGACAAAGCAGTGGGCAAGAGTCAGTTCATGCAGAATCATGGTAAAGAGTTGGAATTTTATTCTAAGAGAATGAAAAGACATTGGAGGGTTCTAGGCACAAAGGAAACAGTCTCTGATTTATAAATTCAGAAGGGTACCTCTGGCTCAAATATGTTACTTAGATGGAGAAAGGTCAAGATCAGAACCAGGAGATTAATTATGAAATTACTGAAGTAGTGCCAATTAGGCATGTAAACTAGTACAACTTTTAGTTTGAGAATTAAAAACAGAACTACCCTTTGATCCAGCAATCCCACTTCTGGATATCTATACACAGGAAGATAAATCATTATAAAGATATCTGCACTCATAAGTGTATCACAGAGCTATTCACAATAGCAATATCATTGAATCAATCTAAGTGTCCATTAGTGGAGGACTGGATAAAGGAAATGTGGTATATGTATACAAAGGAAGACTACTTGGCTATAAAAAAGAATGAAATCGTGTTGTTTTCAGCAACATAGATGGAACTGGAGGCCATTATTTTAAGTCAAACAAGTCAAACCCAGAAAGTCAAATATTGCAAATATTGTAAGTGGGAGCTAAACAAGGTTAACTCATGGACAATTGAGCATGGACATATAGACATTGTAGACTCTGAATAATGGGGTGATTAGAGGAGGGTGGATAATGATAAATTACTTAATGAGTACAATGTATGTTATTCAGGTGATGTATACTATAAATCCCCTTATTTCATAACTATACAATTTATACCTGAAACAAAATTGAATTTGTACTTCATAAATTTATATAAGTATAAAAATTGAAGTAGAATCATTGACTTGGACATGGATGGTGAAAAAGAGATGGAGAAAGTGAAGATGTCATGTACTTTGGAGGTAGAGGCAAGGGAATTTGGTCAGGTGGTAAGTGTCAGTCAGAAGAAAGAAAAAAGGGAAATAATAGAAGGAGCAAGACTATCAGAAAAAGGTATATAAGTGAAGAACAAAAAAATACGAGAACTTCAGACTTCAAGAGTGAAGTTTCTGTCTGAGCTCAAATTCAGTTAAAAAAGAGTATCAGTTTTGCACAAATGTCTCAGTTCAAACCACTTTTAAAAGAACATCTTATGCAAATAAATAATGCAAAAAAACCACACAAAGATCAGTTTCTAATGTAAGAAAATAAATTTCAGAAAAATAGTGTTACAAATATAAAATTTAAAATTATAAAGATGCTAGAAGAAATGTGGAATATTTTTATAGTTGTAAGGCTAGGAATCCCTTTTTTAGGTTAACACAAAACCCTGAAGCCACAACGAAAATGAGTCAAAACTTTGGGTAAATAAAAATTTTAAGTGTTCTTGTGGTAAGAGACATCATAAATGAATATGGAAGCCAAGTAAAAGTGGAAAAATAATTTGCAAGATATATGACAAAGGGTTAATTTCTATAGTATATAAAACACTCTCACAACAAAAAAAGAAAACATTTGCAAAGGAAAAGACCAGAGGAAGAAGTATACAGATCTTCTATATATGAGAAGATTTTCTCAGCCTCCCGATTAATAAAAGATGTGTAAATTAAAACAGCAATGAGAAATCATCCTCACCCATCAGGACAAGTAAAGATTTAAAAAAATGGTAATTGTTACTGTTGGCAAGTCATTAAAAAATTACTCTCACATACTGGTTGCTGTACATTTAAATAAATGTTGAGAAGATATGATAATATTTATTAAAAGCATAAATCTAAATTATTTGATATAGCAATTTCACCTCCAAAAATTGATCCTACAGGAATAGTCACTTAGGTACAGAAAGTTTTACTGCTGTTTAGTTTGTAATATCAAAAACATGGAAACATTCTATATGTTGATCCCACAGAGATTGAGTACATTAATCATAGAAACTTCATAGAAAGGCATGTTATGCAGTAGTACAAAAAATGAAACACTTCTTATATACTAAGTATATATTAAATACTTTTATTTCTAGATATGTATTAGAAGCTTATGTTTACTGTCTGTTTCTCTAGGCCTAAACAGAAAAAAAAAAGAAGAAGTCTGGAAAGATCTGTAGCAAACTATTTAGTCTGATAAGTTGCAAGTGTTGGGATTAAGGAATATTCGAAATTTTTAAGATTGCTGAAGTACTTGAAATTTTTACAAGTATTTGTGTTTTAAGCTAAAAATATAATAGGAAAAATCACACGACATAATATACTTAAAGTCTGCTCATTTTGGAATAAACATATCAGCAACAGAAATAAGCTAACAGTGATTACAGCTGATAGTATAATTTTAGCTATTTCTGGAAAAATAGAATGGCTTGTTGAAGGAAAGAATACATCTTAATTTTTAAATCTTTTATTTCTAACATAACATTAAATGTTTTATTGACAATATCAACAGTTTTCTTAAGTGGGAGGCACCTGATGATGATCTAGAAATGAGCAATTTTGAGGTAGGGTGATGTTCTTTAGGACAGTCATTGCCATGCTTATTTGAAATCCAAAAATATGAATTTTTTTGTCCAAAAATGGAAAGAAAATACTGGATAGCTCAGTAAATACTTAAATAAAGCATTCTGGAAAATAGTTTTGAATATCTGCAGTTGTCCTTAAATCAGATAATTTGCTATAAAAATATGTAGGCTGGCCAACTAATGAAGCATCCAACACTGTTTACATAACAGTTAAAAGAGTCATTTAGTCATTTTCACACTTGGTTGTATTTAAGACATGAATTTGGCAATAGAAAGTAATGGAGGTGTTACCATTTAGGATTCTGAAATTTTTGAGCTGCGTTACAAATCACATAGAAAAATCAATATGTCCATAGTAGAAGGGGTAAATAAAAGTCGTCACAGACGTAACAGAGAATAATGGATATTTTGTCAATACTGTACAGATCAAGATGCCTTGGTATGAATGGCAGACAAATCCTGTATTGACTAAGAGAACTGACTTTAAATTCAGATGTCCTGGATACTTTGTGGTCTTAGACAAATTTTCTTAGCTATGCCAATCTTCAGTTTCTTCTCCTATAAAATGATAATAATAATGCCTACTGTTGAATTTTACAAAAATTGAGATTACCCAAAATCTGGTAAACAGTACTCCCTAATAGTAGCTATTCTTACTATAAGAGGAGGAATGAGTTTCAAAGAACAAGGAGTTGTCAGCAATGTCAAATCCCTCAAACTATTCTGAGATGATGAGGAATAAGAAATAACAATTGGATTTACTAATCTGTAAGTCACTGATGACCTTCAAGAACACAGTGTTCCAGGAGTGGTGACAGTAAGGGAAAAAGTAAATGGTGATAAAAATAGAAAGAGCTGATGTAGAATATGTTGCACTTTGAATAGTAAGAGAATGAATAAAAATTATAAGATGATGATACGAGAGGCAGAGGACCAAGCCAAGGGGGTTTCCAGCTAAGATACACTAATTATTTTCTATGTTAAGGAAGAAGGTAGTAGAGATGGATTTCATTAAAAAAAAATCCTGGTTGGTTTCAAGGCTAAAATCTATTCTGCTCCTAAAATGATGAAGAAAGGGAATGAAGAGCTGTTTGTTCATCTAATTTATGTGTGGCTCCTTTAGGGCTGAAGTACTGGGCCTTTTTTGTGACTGGAACTCATTGAGAAGCTGTTCAAAAGTTTGATTGTGTCTCTGTAAACACACACACACTGTGCACAAGCACACACAATTTTGCATAAAATTAGGAGAATTCATTGACCTCCTTTAATCTATCAATGAAACAATCCTCTCTCTGAATACTCCATAGATCTTAGAAAAATTTGCCCTTTCTTAGGACTTAAAAATAATTTTGACAAATATGGCTTTACACTTGTGTACATGAACTAAAATTAACAATTCACAGAGATGTTAAAAAAACTTTCTATGAAATATCAAAAAATATTTAAAATAAATTTCCTTTTAAAAATATAAATATAAATTACTTGAAATGTTAAAATTGGCTCAGATATAAAAGGTTCACATGACACAGGAAATGAAATACAGATATAACAACTAATTACTAACTCTATGTTGGAAAATTTTCCAAATTGTTTTCTAATATTCATAAAATTTATATGTGATATATGTTATTTCTCCATGTTAACAGATGAAGAAACTGAGACTCAGAAACTGTTAGGTAACTTGCCCACTATCAGGTTACAAATTCAAACTCATCTGGCTCAAAACTCCAGAGACTATATCTCCATAACACTAAGTGAAAGAAGAACATTTTAGGCCAATATACCCCCCAAAATATGTCGTATTAGAAGCTCTTATGGGGTTAATAACAGCTGCTTTTTTTTTCCTGGCCAAATACAAAAGAACATTCTGAAAAATAAAGGAAAGACCTATGTTGAAGGTATTATAATTGTTCTTGCGATTCTTTATTTAAACTCTGCAGTTGTTGACAAGGTTGAGCACTGTTTACTTGACATTTTCCCTATCTTTTGGTTTCTATTAAAGTATTCTTCCTCATTTTCCTCTCAATTTTGTGATCCCTTGTCTTTAGTCTTCTTTGTTTCACCTGTTTCCTCTCCCTTACCCTCAAACATTGGTTCTTCCTATGGTTTGATTTTCAGCAGTCTTGGCACTGCTTCTGATCTCTCTGGGTGATCTCATTCACTTCCAAGTCTCCAAGGCTCACTGATCATCTGTCTTCAGCTCAGGACTGAACCCAAAACCTCCAGACACACATGTCCAAATCTCTACTGCACATCCCCCTTTGGATGTCTTTTTAACACCTCAAAATCAGTAAGTCCATTGTAAACTCACCCTCCCTACTCACATCTGCTCCTTCTGTGTGTCACTTCTTTACTCACTATATAAATATTTGCCCAAGCCAGAAGACTGAAAAAACGTCTTTTATTTTTACCACACTTCCCCCGCACCCTCTCACACAGACATCCAACCAATCACAAAGTTCCACAAAAAATTCTACATTGGATCTATGTGCTTTTCTCTCTCCTCCATGCTTCCACTTTTAACTCATAATTCTAAATCGTATTACTTTAAGACTCAGTCAACTGGTCTTTTTTGTCCCATTTTGTCCTCTTCGAATTCATTCTCCCTCTTACAACCTAGCCTGTTCTTTATAAAATAGAAATCTGCTCATGTCATCATTGTGTTTCAATCATTTATGGGTCCCTCTTTGTACTCAGAAGAGTGTCCACAGCTACACATCCTCTGAGCTCTAAAAAGCCTCAACTCTTAGCACACCTCTGCTCCTCACATTTAATACTACTGCCAGACGAATACACTTGGATTCCCACACCTTGTTGCCTCCTCAGGCACTGCTCCTTTGGCCAGCCATGTTCTCCTTCCTTGTTCTTTTTCAAATGACACAACTAGATCTTAACACTCCGATCAGGCAATATCATCCTTAGGAGGCCATGCCAAATTTGGTGTAATTATCCTTCCATGTCCATGTCAATCTCCTTTCTAGCAATGTTTCTCTGTCATAGCACTTTAACGTACTATACTGTAACCTTTACTGTAATCAATGACTTGTATCTGTTTCCCTCTGGGCTATCAGCTCCTTGAGGTCAGCAACTACTCTTATAAGCTTTTGAGTTGCCAGCTGCTAGCTAATGTCTTACATAGAGTTGCTCTTGATAAATATATTTAATAAGTAAATGGATACATGCATTATCTCATCTGATGAATGAACGAATGGCTTCATTACATAATACGATTTCAGCCTTTGGTGTATCATTCACTGTCATGTGATTCATGAATAAGTTGCCCAGAATTGTCTTGCCCATTTTCTTTAAAATGTTGCAATTAAATTAGAGAAAATATAAATGGCATTTTTTTTCTTTCTTAATTCAGGCAGGTTCAATATAGATGTTATCTTTTTTACACCCTTATGGCCTTCTGGTAAAAGTAGTAGGATAGTAGATACATGAATTGGTTCAATGAATTGGTTCAAACTCTGGCTTTGTAGTCTATTACTAGAGATAGTCTTTGGAAAATAAAGTGACTCCTTTGTGACAAAGCTATCTTAACTAGAACATATTTTCTTCTTAAACTGTCTCACTATAAGATTAGCTTGAGGTCAAATAAAATTTTATATATATATATGTGTGTGTGTGTATATATATATGTATATCCACACACACACACACCCCTAAAAAGCTTTAAAAAAGTGTTGTCATCAAGTGCAAGGTGTATTGTTATTTATCCTTCATTTTAAAATCTAGAACAATAATATAAATCTGTAAATAAGATTTTATATTTCCCAATGCCAGGAACTAAAATTTTTCCTCCTTGAGAAATAAGTAACACTTGGAAGAATCCAGATTGGAAAAAAAGAGTTTTTTCTGACAGCTTTATGAAAGCTTAATCCTATGACAACTCTAAAATACATCAAATATATACAGATTATGCATCATCCTATCACTTAAAGAGAAAAACTATAAGAATATGACTCACATCTTTGTCAATCTCATGATGAAAAATTAAGCTAAGAGAGAAAAAAATATAAAACTAAAGAATTACTTAAAATCAACTTAGAAGCTTGCCATCAATTCAAAATAAGAAAAGCTAATGAGAATCACAGTTGAGTCACATCACTCATTTTCCTAAATACAGACAAAAGTCGAATAGTATTCAATTCTAGCATTTCTTTGCTAACAACTTTGCAGTTGAAATCATCAGAATTTTATCTTTAGCATGTTTAAAATTATCATATTAATCCAATGTAAACTCTTAGAATGCCTTTTAAGGGCTTCATGATCCTGGAAGAGTAAACATACAAAAATATTTAAACATTGTTGAACTAAACACAGAATATTCTATTATTTAGTACACTTAAATTCAGTGAATTTTTATTAAGTACCTACTTTATAAGCGGAAAATCCTGAAGAGCCTACTAGGTTTAGTGTCACATTTTCAATGTATTTAAATAAACTAAACAACTCTATTTTACATACCAAGCTACTTTTACAAGTACTGCTCATTTTAAATACTTAAGAGTCCACAAATAAATCAGCCACACAGAATTCATATTTAACTTAAAAAAGAACAACTTTAAAAAAATCATTACTAGTGCATAATATCGATTCTATTTGTGATTTTTACAGCTTTTTTTAACAGAAAAATATTAATCAATTGATCCTTTCTAACAAAGTTTAAAAAGTCAAAAAAGGTCTATAATATTCTATTATCATTTCACCAAGATGATAATACATGAGTACTTGATCCGTTCTATTAGTACTTCCTATTGCCATCTGAAATTTAAATGAGTCATTTCAAAATCTGATTATTTGTGGATTATATTGCACAGGGACCGCCTTTCTAAAGGGTTGATTCTTTTACAGGGTTTCTAATGTAGCTGCATTAAACTAATAATCACAATGACTAAAATATATTTATCTTTTAGAAAGTTTAGAGATGGACTAATTCAGAATTTTGGTTATTACTTTTCGCTACATTGAACATATCCTCAAAACCAAAATATCTCTATCCATTATCTACTGGATACATATGAGAAAACAGCCAGCTTTTGGGTTGTCTCAAAAGTTTTGTGATGAACATATCCAATTTAACTAGCATTTTTGTTTGTAAAGGTAATTATTTTTTAATCTACCTTTGATACAACAGTATGACATTTTAATTAAAAAATCTGCCTATATTAAATGTATTTTTAAAATTTCCGTTCTGTCATACTTCATATTTTGGATAGATCGAAATAAAAAAGAGTATACTTTTAATTAGATTATGAAATTTGACTACAAAGGCTATTATACTCATTTTTTGTTATTGTAATAGGTCATAATTTTGTATTATCTGTATTTCATATAATTTTAGTTTAATATTCATCAAAGTGTGACTTTCCAACAATAGAAGAGTTGGAATAAACTATAAGCCAAAGTTATTCCCTTCTCAGAACATGGGATTTATACCCAAAATTATAAGTTTATCAGGTTTAGACTTGTGCGTATGTAAACTCTATACACAGAATAGTTTATCTTATCGAAGTATTCTTGGAGCACTAACTTAGTTTTGAGGCAGATGAACCAGCATTAAATAATCTGTCCCCTAGATAACCAACACATTTTATTCTTTGTCTTTTTTTTTGAGTATACATTCTACAACATAATTAAACATATCTTGTTTAATCACCCTTATTCACAGAGTAGATTCTGCAGTTCTACAAGGAGCCACTGCAGAAGAATCATGATTAAAATAAACTTAACCAGCCACATATTATGTCTTTATATTTAATCTAACATGACAAATTTAAAAATCCAGTCCATATTATGGTGAGGAATAAGTTTCATGTTAGTTCTCTAGAATATTAAGTTTTAAGACCTATTTTTAACTTTTTGTACTCAAAGGCATGGAGCTTGATAAATGAGGTTGCCTTATATTTACTGCTTACATTTTATCTTTAATTAGATTGGAAAATCACGAGTCTGTATGCTCTCGGTCAGTCCATTCAAAAAAGACCAATCACCTGACCCACACTCTCTGACTATTGATTTTTCTCAAATTCTGCTTAGATTTGCCTTAAGGATGTTCAGCATACTCATTTGTCAGAATAATTTTCCTTTTTTCTGATAGAAAATGTTTTCTCCTGATTGACAATTTTTTTTAATTTAAACATACACAAAATTAATTGTATGTGATTATTAAAAAATTAGATCACTAATACTGTGTTATACCTGGATTCAAAATAAACAGAGTTTACTTGTGTCAGTTTTCTCAATTCTTATATGTTAAAGAATAGCATACTCTATATTTCTTACTTGTTCTATTTTTTAATTCTGTATGCAACTTCCTAATAAGGTATCATGTTTACAAATACTTTACCAGTAACATTTTATTTCATATATATTTTTATTACATAAATAAAATAATACTAGTTATAATTATCCCAAATGAGGTTAGCAAACAAAAAGGAGGTAAAGAGGACTAGCCCTTTTGTTTACATTGTTGGAAGTTGCAATACAAACTGTAGAATGTTTAAGGTCTTAATTTGTAAAAATGAAACAAAATAAAACAGATATATCTGCTACTTGTAAGAAAATCTTTTACAATTTTCTTAATACTTAAAAAGCAGTTACTATTGATAAATACCTTCACATGTATTTGGATCATAGATTATTTTTAAAGCTAGTAAGATCTCTACTCACAGAATCTTAGGCGAGATACCAGAAAAATATTTAAATAAACAAATACTATTTATGTATTAAAAAGAATGCATTCCTTAGAACTAATTGCAATGCTGACATCCCTTATACAACTCTGAACATGCAACTAATAACTTAGAAATTTTACAAAAGAGACTATCCACTAAGCTTGTTCTAATTTATGTACACTTGTGATTAAAAATAGCTCCCTTTTGGTTTAATGCAATATTGATTTTATCACCAAATATGTCAAGAGATTTTTAAAATTTAAGTAGTAAACTAATAGAAACTATAGCCTTCCTGAAAAATATATAATTATACACTTTGCAAAAGTGACACATGCTTCAACCTCCTCATGAAACTAAGTTCTCAAAAGAATTGAGTTCAAGAGACACTAAAAATTAAGAAAAATTAATCATGTTATGTTAGATGAATTAACAGCCAGTACATACAAATTAAAATATTTAAGTTGATGAAACAGATGTCCTCCAGACATTTAACAACTCTTAGTTTTCAATTTCACTTGTTTCTTTGTTCAGTACACTTTCTTGCAGTGAAAGAATTTTAAATAAAAAGGCATCCAGCTCGATATGATAAAAAGCCTTTACAATTCAGCTAGAACATTTTATTAACTGTGAAATATGCAAACTTTTATGTAGAAACCATTCCTACTTCTTAAATAAGCTATAGTCATTATCTTAATTCATAAATTTAGAAGTGGTAAATTAGCATATAAATGTGAGGAGGTATTTGAAACATGCCCTTCCTTCAAGAAGGATAAGGCAATACAACTGCTATTGAGTGATCATGTTTCAATGCATTTTAAACTAATATGCACAGCTGATGTATTTGCTTTTTTACATTAAGTTATACAGTATCCTCATGAGGGTGAAAGGAACTGTACAACTGCTTTCTTACGGCATGAGGTGAGGTCACCCGTTTAGTTTCATTGCGTGGGATAATAAATAATGCTGGGTTGGTTGGTGAATTCAGGTGGATCAGAGCCTAACGTGGTCTGGCATCGAGGTAAGGATTCATGGAGTTATATCCACAAGACATATGCATTATAAGATAGTAAGAGACATTTACAATCCAGAATATAAGGGCAGGGCAGCCTCAAGTGACATCACCAGATCATCTGCAGTGTCAACCAACCGATTCAAATATATATCCTCCACACCACCACTCCCCTCTTTTTCTCACTATTAGCAAGCCTTCCATGGCCTTCATCAGTGTAAAAGAGCGTACGTCTTCTTTAAAAGCAAGACCTATGCTTACTCAAGTGAAACGCAAATAAGAAAAACCAAAGGAACAAAATAAAAAACAAGCTTGAGTACAATTTTCACTAAACTGACATTCGACTGATAGGAATAACACTGAAATGTTAAAGGAGAATTTAACTTAAATGATCTAGACAAGTAATGAAAAGAGAGAGAGGGAAAGGCAGGAAGAAGCAAAGAAAGGGAGGAGAAGAAAGAAAAGAAAAACAAATTAAGGAAAAGAAAATAAACCAGCTAAATATTCCTGAGTTGAAGTCTTGTTGTTAACTCTGATTTGTCCTGAAACCAGGCAACTGTGGGAATACTGAAATTCTATCTTAAAAAAAAGTGAAATAATAACAAAGAGGAGGAGGACTCCATTGCTTGGTTTTAACTCTCGTCTAATCTTTCATAACTTATGTTTTACTTACAGGCATTTGTTACAGCAAAACTGTTGGCTGTCTCGATGTTGTCCACATGAGGTACCAAATTAAAAGGAGCTTCCGACGCATTGGGGCTGGTGTTATGAAGAAAAATTGCTAATCGAAAAGCAGTGTATTCCTGATCTGTGTTTCGGATGAAGAGACCACCTATTAAAACAGCAGGAAAAGCACATTCAGTGTTTCCTCTTGTAAACGTTATACACACCCCAAGCACAGCCAAATCTACTGCCATTTACAAGCATATACAATTGAAGAGCTATACCTGCCACATCTAGGGAGACTGCCCTTTGTCCCTAAGGTGCATGCCTAGTGTTTAGTCTTTGCAGCAGCCCAGCTTTTTCTTGTCCTGATGTGCTATGATCACAATGACCTCTGCGACCATTCAGTGTATGTTCTTTTCTCTCCTTTGCCTTCCCCCTGATTCCCAGCACACTGCTATATCAGCCGGCTCAGGGAATCTCTCTCTAAGATGAATGCAGATGAACGGAAAAGAGATTTACATTAAAATACAGAAACGAAGGGATATAGTGCCACACAGGGAAGAGGGAAATCAGAAAGGAGAAATGAACTCTGTCTTCCTGCAGCTCATGGACTCAGCCCAATTAACTCCGTTTTGTGCACAGACCACGAGAAATGATGCAGTGTTGAGGCTGGGCTTAGCTGGAAGAAATTCAATAGCTGCGTCCCATTAAAAGACAGTAGGGGAGAATAGCAAGAAAAGCCAAGGATGGAGGATGTCCCTGGAAATACAGTCGAGGTAGAGAAATAAGGGCTAAAGCTTCAAGAAGAAAACAAAATAAACGGCGAGAAGCTCCCTGGAAAGGGATCTAACTTTGGAATGTGCTATCCGGTAGCAAGAACAGGCCGGGGGTGCGGGTGGTAAGGTCTTTTTCCCAAACAGTGTCTTTCTTTAACAGCAAGAGAGCTGCGGCGTCCAGCATGGGAAGAAGCGGATTCTTTTTTTCTTTTTTAAACAAACTTGACATCACTTTACACTTTAGAGAAAGGAGTGAAAATAAATATCATGTGAAATGCAACCAAATTCCCCAAAGGTTTCCCCCCAACTTATTTCAAAGCCACCTAAGCGGCTGCAGCCAAGGGTGGAAACAGGGTTACGGGCTGAGAAGCGCTGGGCGGGCAGCCTGGGCGTGTTCCGAGGGCACCTGCGCTAAGCAGAAGCCCTTTTGGAAAAGAGAGAAAGGAAGTCGAGGGTGGGAGGGGCAGGGGCTGCGGAAGGTGGCCCCGAGTCGGTCCTCCGCAACTCAGTTAAGTCACTTTGGGGTCCGCTAAGGCGGCCGCGAGCCGCCGTCGGCGCCCAGCTTACCTATCTGCACGCTGCTCGGAAAGGCTCCCATGGCGAGTCCGCAGAGTCCGGAAAACAGCAAGACCATGTGTCTGCAGATAATCCTCATCTTCCTTCCTCCTCTCCCCCGCGCGCTCTCTCTCGCACTCTTCCTCGCGGCTGTTCAGAGGAGCATGGAAGCCGACGGCGCTGAAATTAAAATGCAGCCCAAAAATAATCAGGAAATAAAAAAGAACGAAAAACAAAAGGAAAGAGGTTTGGGGCGGGGTGAGGTCGCGGCCGCCTCCCCTCAGCAATCCACCGCGAGCCGCCGGATCTTCCCCGCAGTCTCCATAGCCCCGGGAGAGCTTTTCCGTCCGGCTGCCAGCGTTGCACATGCAAAAGATGGTGGTGGAGCGTCCGGCGGCGGCTCGCGGCGGAGACATGCGCTCTGCGTCCGCCTCAGCCGCACTCGCGCTCGCGCCCCGCTCCTCACAGACTCGGCGCCGCGGCCGCCGCACGCGCTCCCGGCTCCACCCGCCGACCGCTCCCTCGGCCGCCCGGCCCGGCCCGGCGCGCCGCTTGCCCCGGCGCCCCTCCCCACGCGCCCGCCGTTCCCCACGCGCCCGCCGTTCCGCCCGCCCCGCGCCCGCCGTTCCCCACGCGCCCGCCCCGCGCCCGCCGTTCCCCCGCGCTTACCGGGGCGCCCCCGCCTCCCGGACGCTCCGGGGCCGCTCCTGAGAACGCTGTCCCCCTCGGCCCTCGCGGACTCCCACCTCTTCCCGGGCTCGCTAGGCACCGCTCTGGGGATGGGCAGCCCCGGCGCCCCTGCCCTGCTCTTCCGGGCACCTCTGCTTCCCGGCTGCGCCCGGCAGAAAACCGGCCCCGGGCCAGGTCTGCGCGCCCCGGTCGGGGGCTCCGGGGGTCAGCGCCGCCCCGCGCTCCCCGGCCCCTGCCGCATCCCCGCGCGCCGGCGAGGAGGGCGGGCGCCTCCCGCTCCCACAGCCCGGGCTCTCCTCCCGGCCCGGCGCTCCTCGGCCGCTGGCTGCGCGCGGGGAACTCCGGTCCGCGCTGCAGCAAACGGCCCGGGAATCTGCAGAGCCTGACGCGGGAACGCACGGGGCGCGAGGACTCGGCGAGCGGTGCGGGACAGGCGCCGGGCGCAGGGCGGCTGGAAGAGGCCGGGACCGGGAGGAGAGAACGAGGAGGAGGTGAGGACGGGAGGACGGCCGGGAGGCCCTCGGGTCCCGGGAAGGGGAGGACGGGCCGGAGCTTATTTCAGGCCGCGGCTTCGGGGACTGGACGGGACGAGGGAGAGGCTGAGAAAGGAAATGAAGGAGCCGCGAACGCTCCGTGGGAAAGACGGGAGGCAGGACCGTGGGAAGCGCGGAGGACAAGTGACGGAGCCGGCAGGCCGGGACTTCCCCTGGGCGCTGCGGCCGGAGCGGGACGGACACCGCACGGAGGCCGAGGACGGGCCGGAAGGGCAGGGCTTGGGGCGGCGGGCACAGGTGTCTGACGGGCGAACGCAGCCGTCGCGCGTCTCCTCCCGTCCGGGACTCCGGTGCTCACTCCGCGCCGCGCCACCTCCAGGCAGACTTCGGCACTTCACCGCTGAGGTCAGTCGTTTTGGCCGGGTGGGAGTGGAAAGGAATGATGCTGAAGTTGTAGGGCGACACTCTGGCTTCCTTCCCGAGGCTCCTCTAACATTGTCCCTTCATCGGGCTGCCCCGTGCCGGGCTCGTGCCACACTCAGAAGCGGTCACCGTGGTGGCCGTGAGTGACGCGTTTCTGATTTCCCCGGCGTGGTTGACATTTCCTGCTCGAGTCCGCAGACGCGACCTCCCGATGGCAGTAAACTGAGAGTCCCTAGAAGGAGACGTTCTCCTTAAACGTCAGGGAACCCGGTGTCTCCCGTTCAACTTCTGACAAAGATACAGCAAATGCCTGTTTGCCCGATGTGATAGTTGACAATAGAATGCTAACGCGGACTCTTGCAAGGGACTCCTGCTAATGGCTTTGTGAAATATGCGTTACCTTAACTCCTTCCATATTTTTTTTATTTGGTGTCACCGATTACCTGTATTCGTAGTTTGTAGATGACATTTTTAAATTCCTGTTAAAACCTGAGTGCTCTTCTGTTTCCTAAGTTTTCAATTTTACTTTTAAAATTGAATCTTTTAAAAAATGTATCTGCTTTCCCGTTACATTTCACCACAGATTGTTATGAAAAAAAAAAAAACTAATTGTAACCGTATTTTACAAGTAATACATTTGTCATTTCAGTTTGTGAAGCTTTAGCCTTGCAAGTCAAGTGGGATTTGAAGCATTTTCCCTTTTTTTATTTTAATGTTAAAAAACAAGGCTGTAAATAACAGCATTCTGATTTCTCTTGTAAAAGGATAGTAGAATATGGCACATAGATTCAAGTTAAATTAAAATTTCAAAGTCCACCAAACTGTTAAACTTACAACTTGCTAGTGGAGCTCTTCCTGATGCAGAGGCAATTATTAACATCTATTCTTCTCAAATGGAAAGACATGAGTTTTCATATGATGTAACAGCATCATTGATATAGATGCAGGACAAGTTTTTTCCACAAAACTGTCATGATAACCCCTGGGCTAATATAACCACTGATGACACAACTATGTTTTTCCAGAACAGTAATTCAGTTGTTTTTAATTCCCATTTTCCCAAGTAGTTAAAACCTCTATTTTGCTTTCTAAACCGAATCTCTCTTTATCTGTATGATATAAATATATATTTATAAATATATGTATCAAATATACTTTCTCTGTATGACATATAGAAATATATCATATATATTGTATACACATATACATATATATCGATATTTATGTCAAATAGTAATATTTTAAGCACCTACCTTATGAGTTTATTTTTCTAGTGTTTGAGATATAAAGGTGAACAAAACAAAATCCCTGATATTCTTGGAAGACTCTTAATGTTTATGAATGCTCACGAATGTGCCAGGTGTTGTGTAATTTTTAATAAACTTTAGGTATCCTTGCATTTGTTAGGAAATCCAGCTAAAGATTTAGATTCTTTCTCAAGGTTACATTTTTGGTAAGTGATGAAACCAGAGCTAAGGATGGAACTCAAGTTATCTAATTTCAGAGACTGGGCTGTCTTTATTAAAACCTGCTGAATTAATGAGTTTAAGGTGCAGTGAGGGGTCTGGGAGCTGAAACGTAAACTGCAAGAATCCACAGCATTCAGAAGGGTGGTATGTTCTAGTGAAAGACCCCAGGCTTTCAGAATAATAATTAATAACTGGTTTCAGATTACAGGCCCTTAATTTCTTAGCTGTATTGCCTTGGATACATTTACTTAATGTTTCTTTTCTGATAGGATATATGTAAACTTTCAACACAGTTCTGGTACATAACTGGCAACTCTTGTTAATAATGAGTTGCCCCCAAAATGTGATAAAGGCTCCTGTAGGGGGAAGTGCAGAGTGCCATGTGAGCAAAGCAGAGTGTCTAACTGACTTTGAGGGAATTCAGGAAGAACTTGTAGAGTGGAAAAAAAAATGAACTGAATATGTGTTTGCAGGGCTTATCAGGTAGAGAAAAGTTACGGCTTTCTAGACGCTGCTAAAGTTTGGTAAAAGTAGATTTCAGGGCATATGAGGGGAAGTACTGGAAGTGGGGCTGACAAGCAAAGCAA
>CM052657.1:3036130-3051997 GCA_028533165.1 Leontopithecus rosalia | reverse complement strand
TAATTAAATGTCAGACTTTATTTACAGTTTTCCATTGGAGTATTTTTCTGTGCCAGGATCTAGTTCAGGACACCTCATTATATTTAGTTGTCATAGCTTCTTGTTTTGTTTTTGACAGTTTCATCGTCTTTGTTTTTCATATGACATCAACAGCTTGACGAGTACTGGATAGGCGTTTGTAGAATGTCTCTCAGTTGGGATTTGCCTGGTACTTTTCTCAGGATTAGACTGGGGATATGGATTTTCAGAAAGAGTGCCATACAGGTGAAATGCTCTTCTCATCACATCTATCATATCCCCCGACCTCACTGGTACCATTAACCTTCATCAGGTGGTTAAAGTGTTTCTGCAAGTTTTATCCATTCTAAATTAACTGCTTTTTTTTTCCATAGTCTTTTCCTTGGAAGTGAGTCATTAAGTATATTCTACTCTCCAGGAGAGGGGAGTATTTACATAAATTACTTGACATTTTTACATTGAAGCATTGTCTCTTATCTCCCACTTAAAAAAATTTAGTCATTAATTTAAATCAGTATGGGCTCATGTATATTTATGTATTTATATTATTGTACTGTTTTCTAATGATTACTGTAAGTATAGGGATACATGCGGAGGTTTGTTACAAAGGTAAACCTGAGTCATGGGGGTTTGTTGTACAGATCATTTTATCACCCAGGTATTAAGTCTACTACCCATTAGTTATTTTTTCCTGATTGTCTCTTTTCTCACATCCTCTGCCCTCGGAAAGGCCCCAGTGCGAGTTGTTCCTCTCTGTGTCTACGTGTTCTCATCACTTAATTCTTACTTATAGGTAAGAACATGCAGTGTTTGCTTTACCATTCCTGTGTTACTTTGCTAAGGATCATGGCCTCCAACTCCATGCATGTTCCTGCTAAGGACATGATCTTGTTCTTTTTTTATGGCTGCATAGTATTCCATGGTGTGTATGTATCATATTTTCTTTATCCAGTCTATCATTGCTGGCAATTTAGGTTTATTTTGCACTTTGGGTTATAGTCTGATATTATGTTATTTGTTATTTATTACACTGTTCAAGTTGGTCCAGCTTTGGACATGGGGTGCTATTGGTATGTGTCTATCCTTTTGTTTTCTGAACATCTCCATGCTTATTGTCACTACAGGAAGCTCTCTATACATTATCTTTTATATTCCTTCCCTTAGCCTTAGTAAGAGCCTTTTACATAAGGAGTCCTGATTCTTTTCATTGTAGAATGATTATTTAAAAATCAAGATCTGGCAATGGGCTTGATAACTGTTGCTGAGTTGTCATTGCTACCAGACTCTCACATAGGACAGTGCTTGATTATATGTATATAATCCCTGTTGGTGTACATTCCTATAATTGTTTCTCTATCCATCTATATGTATATTAATTCAAAAATGAGTTGTTACTGATGTCCACAACTCAAATTCAGTACTACAGCATTTATTCTAACCTCCCTTCTTGCTTATCAGTACCTTACTTCTCCAACATTAAGAAACCTAGTTCCCACAATAAAGTTAATTACATTTATCCGTGATATTAAACCTAAACTTAAGTTCTCCAAAAACAATTACATTTTTGATACTATAGTTTGGTTTTCAGCTACTGGTGATTACTGAAAATCTAGGTCTGTTAGCGTTAGTTGTCTGTATTCCTAGGAAACATTGAATTTCACAAACATTAATGTAAATATATGACATCGTTTGTTATATTCTGTCCTAAAAGAAGCTAGTACATTGTTCAAATAACTACTAAGAGTTTAATAAATTTATTTGTATATTTACTAGCTTAATGATTTCTTGGCAAAACCTAGTTTTTTCAGCGCCTATATATTTTTCTCCAATTAAGCTGATACTTTCCAATTTTCATATATTTTGCTACTGTCACTTTCCAGCAGTAGGAGCAACACCCTAGTGCCTCACAGAATATATTGCTTTACCTTTTTATCTATCTGTCAACCTTGCATGAAATCAGCACTCTAATCTTGCCCTATAGCAGTTGCTTGATTAATCTTTTGTCATCTGTCTACCTCACATGGTCTCTCCGTGAAACTGATTGACATTGTGCGTGACGTTAATGCTGATAAATTCTCTCTCTTCCAGGACTACAGAATCCTCATTACACCAGAAAGATTACTTTTCTTGTTTTATGTTCTTCATTCTTCTCTCAAGGCACTGTAATTGAAAGAGGTCACTGAGTAGAACTTGGCAGTCTTTCCTCCTTTCACTCATCCATTCACCATGTATTTCTAGAACATTTTCTATGGATCACAGTATCGTGAGGGAGTGGAAAGTATTTTATTTATCACGGTATTTGTTCCCGACAATCAAAGGATCCCAAATGTAGACATACATGCAAAAACACACACATGCAAGTGAGTACAAAGAATTATGTTTTAAACCCTACCTTAATGGTAGAAACCTGATGTAATCTCTTTCTAGGCAGAAATCGTATTATATTAAGCAAAACTCTACTCCTATTCCACTGCTGGTCCTGCATCTCAATGCCTATTCTAGGAGAGGAATAGTCAACAAAGCATCATGGAAAGAAAATATTTGTACCGGAATATAAAAAGCTGCAAGGTTTTCATGAGCTAAGAAATAGAGGCGCATTCCAGCCAAAGGCAAGAAGTGGTGTGTACTAGTTGAACAAAGCTCAGCCAAAGGTAGGAGTCATGATGGGAATTAGTACCAAATTAGGCTCAGTACTTTGATTAAAGCTAGATTCTGAAGAGCCTGGCATGAGCAGACATTAATAAGTGTATTTGGTACATATATTGACAAAAATGACACAAAATGAAGCTTTGAGCTATACATTTTCCTGCTTACTTGTTAACAGTATTTATCCTAATGAGTCACAGGTCATTTTGTTAACTTGATTCCTATTCAGATGGTTGATGAAAAATTAATAAAATTATATGGATAATCAAACTCTTTGAAATGATATCTTAAAATTTGGTAAAGTGAATGTTAAATTAGATTTTTCCAATTTAAACATCTGCACTGGACACATTCACAAAATACATGTTTAGTATTTTAAAATGTAATTTTACTTTACAATATAACAGTAGTGATTGTTAATTGTCTTTTATTAAGCAAATACTATGATATAAGAATGTAATTTTTAGTTCTTATAATCATCCTTAAATTGAGATAGCATTCGCCTTGTTTTAGAGATGAGAAAATTAAAGCTCTGAGAGATGAAGTAACAAGACCAGTGTCGCTCAGCTAGTAATGGTGCAGCAGAATTCAAAACAACATCTTTTTTTTTTGGTGTAGATCCTGTGCTTTTTGGACTATACATTTCTCATATATATGTATGAGAAAAGCCAAGTGTTTGGTTTATACCAGTTATCTTTGCTTTGGCTGTGATTTAAGCTGAGGCTTATACAACATTTAGGAAGGAAAAATATGTACTTTTACAGTTTTGTAGAAATATTAGTAATTACTGAAACAGTTAACAGAATGCTGTGGTAACAAAGTTAGATAAATAATTCTTATTTCTTTAGGCCTGGTGTGGTGGCACACACCTGTAATCCCAGAATGTTGGGAAGCCAAGGCAGGCATATCACTTGAGGTCAGGAGTTTGAGAACAGCCTGGCCAACATGGTAAAATCCCTTCGCTGCTAAAAATACAAGAATTAGCTGGGTGTGGTGGTGGGTACCTGTAGTCCCAGCTACTCAGGAAGTTGAGGCAGAGGAGTCACTTGAACATGGGATGAAGAAGTTGTAATGAGCAGAGATTGCACCACAGGACTCCAGCCTATTCAACAAAGCAAGACTTTAACAAAAAAAGAAAATTTATCTCATATGGAAACATTTACTTTGCTGGGAAGGGTAGAATATTAAATAAGAAAAATAAAGGTGGACACTCTAGTGTCCACCCTAGTTCTTAAAACGACTCAGATTGATTTATACTAGAATCACCCCTCTATCACCAAGTTACGTTATTAATCATATTCATCTCTGTTCGTTGGGTTTAAGTTCAGTACTGAACATTCTCTCTCCTGTTTTCTGTTTCTTTTTCCCCCATTTCGTTTTTAGCACCTAAGGAGATTGAGTTGTATATATTTAGTCACACCATATCCTACCACCTTCCCTTGAAAATATCCTTGGCTGTAACTGAATATGTTTTGCATAGCATTTTTAACAAAAATAATATGGAGCCATAGTGACTTCACTTTCAAGATGGTTTTGCTCACAAACTTCTCTGCTTTCCTGACCTTTCAGAAAGTCTCATGCAATGTATGTTTTCCTAGAACACCTCAAAGTCTAATGTAGAGATTATAGATAAGGCATTTATAAAAGTGCTGAATAACTACTGTCTCTAGATATACCATTGAAATCTGAATATTCATTCAATATTTTTATTCTGGAAAAATGAAAAAATAGTGTTAGAAAGCATATTATAAAATTATATGTATTATGATATAATTCTGCATATAAAGCCACATGCATATTACAAAAAACATTATTCGTGCTACTCTAGGGATTGTAGGATTCTGGGAGATTTTATTTTCTTTTGCTCACTTATATCCCAGACAATATTGTTCAAATTAAAGTTTATTGTTGTTATTATTGTGGTCATTTAGATGTTTCTGGTTTAATATATCCTTAAATATCATCACAATAAATGATAAATACAGACTTTATTAAACCAGTAAATTGTAATGTGTTCACATGTATACTAAATCAAATTGATTATGAATTTATATATTGTAATTAAAGAATAGATTGATAATATCTACTGATATCTTGCTGTTCTGAAATAGTGAGTGGGGTACAGCTACAGATGAAATTGATAAGTAGATTTGTCATAGGAATTTTGTGGGTAGAGATAGATATTACACATAGTAAAATATTTGATTATACTCTACAAATGTAAAATATTACTTGAGATATATTTTAATAAAGTCACAAATAAGTGAACATGAAACCTACCCTAAGAAAATAGAAGTTATGTATAAGGGAGATTAGTTTCAAATGAAATGTTAAGGTTCATGAATTGATGGAGAAAAGTGGGCAAAGTTTCCTTTGTAATTGGAGAAAATAAAATGTATAGGGCTGGTTGCAAATGGCTCATGCCAGTAATCTCAGCACTTTGGGAGACTGAGGTGGGAGGATCACCTGAGGTCAGGAGTTTGAGACCAGCCTGGCTAACATGGGAAACCCCATCTCTACTAAAAGTACAAAATTAGCTAGGCATGGTGGCATGTACCTGTAGTTCCAGCTACTTGGGAGGCTGAGGCATGAGAGTTGCTTAAACCCAGGAAGTGGAGGTTGCAGCTAGCAGAGATTGCGCCATTGTACCCCAGCCTGGGCAACACAGTGAGACTCTATCTCAAAAGAACAAGGGAAAGAAAAGGTAGAAACCCAAAGCCAAATGAATTAAAATGCTTCTAGAACAAGCATAAAAGCATGCAAGTTGTCTTGCTTAGTGGTAGAATCCATATTAAATAAATGAAATCCTGACATGGGCAGAGAAAGAACATATCAAATGGACAGAAGCATTGAGTATCTGACAGGCTACAAAAGGGCATTGAAGGGTGTTTGTATGTTTTCTATTGGTAGACTTTCCGTGCATTCGCAGATTTTTCATTCTAGATGCGTAGAATAAGCTGGAACTTGGGTGAGACAGATTATAGGCATAGAAAACACAAGGCATCTGTGTATATTTCAATATTATGAAGGACATTTAACATTGTGTAGACAATAGGATCAAAATTCTTAAGTGCAGCTTTCTAACAGCAAAATAAAATGAGCATAAAGCCCACTATATATTTATATATTAGTGAAATTAGTAAATTATATATATATGTATTTTGGAGATAATAAGGTCATGCAAATATAAAAATTGAAAAGTAGGAAATGCAGATATTTTAAGTGAATTTTACTTAATAAGAGTAAAATCTTATTTTTTCCAAAATGTTATTGTTTTCATAATTTTTAATAAAGTCTAATAAGATTTTAGGCTTAATATTATTATAAATTTTGTTTATGGATGTTTTTGTGAGAGCAATATGATCAAACTTACTTTATTCATTCTGAAATTTTGCTTAAATATTTTATGCTACAGATATTTGAAGATCTGGTTATAATTTCCATTTGTTTTGGTACACGTTTTAATGGCTATCAAAGTTGAAAAATACACCATAAGAACATATAAGCAGCAGTAGAACAAGTTTACTGTGCTGTGTTTATCTTGTCACCGTATTTATTTTTCAATCCTATATATTAATTGTGACAAGCTGATATGTTGAAATTTTCATTCAATTACTCTTGTAGTCTCATCAAAACTCTTATTTTAATAATAGGTTTAACATATACAGGAACTGTTTACTTGAAGACCATAATCCTGAGTTTTTCAATTAAATGGATTTGTTTCCTAGGAGATCTTGTACATTTTCGTCAGCAACGAAAACGCGTGGTGATAGATGAACTCCCAAGTATCCATTGCAGAATTTTAAAAAATAATATGAGTTGTTTTACCAAAAAGCAGTTATTTTCTCAATGGCTAAAATGTCATGTATACTTTAAAAGGACAAACTAATTGTGTTGACACGTCTGCTTCAAAAACATATACATGTATAAAAAATCTGTTATATAACATATTACTGACAACGACTTTACCTAACAAGTCAGCATGTGTAAAACACTGTCTTTTTCTTAAGGTTGCCAATTCTTTAAAGTACTTTCTCTTAGATTAATAGCAAATCTCTGTGTTCTCATATGGTTTTTATAATCAGTCGACTTTTCATTGCAAAGAAGGGTAAATATCTAGAATTTAAAGACCTGTATTTATGGAATTGACCATTTGAAAGCATCTGTAGTATGGAAACTGCTCAGAAATGTTGAAAGCAATGGCTTAAGGCATCATTATTAACCCTTTTAAATTGTATAAATTACACTATTTTCATGAAAAACTCATTTATGATGGATGGACATATACATGGCTAACATAGGGACCAGAGGTCATACCCCAAAATGTAAATCTGCCGCATATTAAAACTTCATAAACTGCATTTTTATTATAATTTGATAAAGCAGTGGCACATAGTAGTAGGTGGATTTCAGAGATAGCAGTGGTCGGACCGCATGAAATGACTAATGCATAGGATTTAGAGATCAAGAGAAGAAAAGATGACTGCTGTGTTTCCAGCTTTGGTGAATGGGTGAATGAGTTTTTGATGCAATATAGACATAATAAAATGAAAAGATTGGGGGTAAGAAATGAGTTAATTTTGTGATTCATTCATCACTTTGATAGATACATAATTGATATGTCTTGTTGGCAATGGAATATTTGAATCCAAGGCTCAGCTGAGAGATGCGGACTAGATGTATAAATCTTGGAGAGGTCAGCCTACGTGTGGTCACCAGATGGAAGGGACAGGACATTCAGGGAAAGGGTGCAGGATAGGATAATAACATGACTTCGGACTTTTTCCAGAGGAGTAGGGTGGGCAAAACCCACTATGAAGAGAAATCAGGCTAAGCAGACAGCCAGGAGAAAATGGTGTCAACAAGTTCAGGTGAAAACAGAGTATCAAAGAAAGAAAATGAAAACTGTGCCAAATGCTACAGAGCTCACACAGAACGTAGTCTGAAAAATGGTCATTCATCATAAAAAGCAATTGATGAAGTTCCAAAAGCAGTTTAAGCTTATCAGTGAGTGATGAAAACTAGTTTTAGTGAGTTGAGAGGAAATGAGATGAAGGAATGAAATTCAGTAAAAATGTCTTGCTCCTGTATTTTTAAACATACCATTCTCTCTATCTGGAAAATAACTTTTATCTTCTCTTTTTATATGTTTATTTCTCTCATTTCTTTCTTCTTGTATTTACTCTTTCTGTGAATCTCCAGCTAAATGCAATTACTTAGTATTCTGCATTCCTATAGCACCCAGGTGCTAGCCCCATACTCCACTGAAGATGTTTCAGTTTACATTCATTTAACTGGTAAGAGTAGAAGCTTCTTCAGAGCTGGTGGTACATCTGGGATAGGGCCCGTCTCTCTGAAGTAGTAGGGCATTCCACCTTTTCCAGATTATGGCATGAGGAGTTTAAATTAAAATTGAAATGTACTTAAAGACATCTGTTTCAGGCTTGGAAATAGATATACAAATATTCGATATATTAAACAATAAGGATAAGAATAACTGCGAAGTATAAAGAAAATACCAAGTTATGAATTTGTATCAAACTTCAAAATAATTTTGTTTCAGTTATTAAGAAGAGACTTGAGCTTCCTATGAACGTCTTTTAAAATCAGGCTACACGCTTCGAATGGCTAACTTCAATTCTTCATGACTTTTTAGTTACTAACTTCTCCACACTTTTGTTAGTTCTCATCTAGAAAAACTCTGTTCACAGAAATTAATAATAAAAATGTCAATTGATTGTTATAATTATTTATCACTTTTCCAGAGTTTGGATTATTAAACAATTTGTCTTTCTAGTTGACAACTTAAAATAGAAATTTCTTGTAACAATGGGTACAGATCTTGGCTGTAGTAAAGGTTTTTCATGTTGAGTATTAAAAGGATAACGATTCTTGATTTACACAACTCACAAGCATTGTGGGAAGAGTCACCTCACTGCCAACATGAAGCTATTACAGAGCACCTCAGTTGCAAAGGGGCAGAAGTATTCAGTATATCTGAAGACAAAATTTGGGGGTGATCAATTGGAGTCACCTGTCACCACTCGACTTCTCTGTCCTCTGGCCCCAGTTGACGGCACTTTGGGCTGAGTTACAAGCTCCATAGGTATCTAGAAGAATTCCTCTGGAATTTTCATTGTCCTCTTCTGTAATGGGCAGTGTTCTGCAGCTGGCTAGCCATGTGGAAGATCACCTTTGTGATTGTCCTCTGGACCTTGCAGATAAGCAGTGAGTGCTCATTATCCTTCTATGTGCTAACTGCCTGTGAGACAGCAGAAAATGCTCCAATTCATCTGAATCTCTCTTAGTGAAGAGATGGATAATTCTACTTTAATATAGATTTGGCTGGCCAGAAAGTCTTTGGAAGTTCCAGTCATCATCTGTTTATCCCCAAAACTGAGGTCGGTATTTTATGACATACCTATAAGCCTTCCACAGCCTACAAGCCTTCTATTTTATTCACAGAAGAAGAAAAGGGACAGAGGGAAAGAGAGAGGTGGGAGAGGAAGGGAGAGGAGAGGAGAAGAGGGGAGGGTAAGGCAGAGGAGAGGGGAGGAGAGGTACAAAAGTTTATGTGATTGTTGAACTCTTACAACGTGAAGATGCCGTGTTTTGGGGGAAGACACCAAAGTGCATAAAATTACCCTGCCTAGAGACATAAAACTCACAAGTAACTGTAATACAAGATAGAGTGCAGTAAACATAATGAGGGTAAAACTCAGTTCTGTGAGAATTCATTTAAAACTGATTAGTTTATATCCACAGAAATTAAATAATCTCAAATTTATAATGAATATATAATATGAAATAAGTGTTTCAAACTTGATAGGGTCCTTATATTTTACACAGAAAAACAGTTTGTAAATTTTCAAACAGCCAACAGTTTTGATTATGAAAGGCAAATGATGAAAAGTAAAGCAATTGCCTGAACACAAAATATAATGTGTATTTTTATGATTTAGAAAAAAATTTTCAATCATTTTCACTGGTTTCGTAGC
The DNA here is from genome assembly GCA_028533165.1 of Leontopithecus rosalia. Taxonomy (NCBI): domain Eukaryota; kingdom Metazoa; phylum Chordata; class Mammalia; order Primates; family Cebidae; genus Leontopithecus; species Leontopithecus rosalia. Next base: position 3,042,335 of record CM052657.1, on the reverse strand, counting down.
ACTCTAGGTATAACAGTAATCTAGGTATCAGAATAATATGTGTCTAGTCTGTGGAATAATTATTAATTATTGTACTGGCTTGTAAAAACATGCAAAGATTGAAATTTTTTAGTAATTCAGATACTCCGAAGAAGTCTAAGAAGACTTACATTGTACCAGAAGATAGCAGATTGCCTCATATCCCTACGTGTTATATTATTTTCATGGAAGATTAGTACTAAATTGTGATTTCTACATGAAGGAGTGTGAACTTTACAGGAAGATCTTCATATTTAAATCAGGTAAACATTAAGACACATACTACCTTAAACCTAGCTCTAAAGACATGTTGCAATGACATGATCATTTGTCAACAGGAGACCACTGACTTTTCTCATGAAATAATTGTATTTCCATTATATAAAATTGTATATTGACTGGTTTATTAATGAATTGCAATAAAAAATAATTTGAAATGTTAGGTGGCATTTTGTGCACTTTTTTATTGTTGAATACTTTTTCAATAATTAACATTAAACCCTTAATAATCCTTTATCATAGCATTTCATAGTCATGAAATTGCCTGTGATTATGAATAAACATTGATATTGATCTTTAAAAACTATTAAGCACCAACATAATTAAGAAACATAATAGAGGTACTTCTTAGACCCTTCTTGTTACTATAACAAAATAATAGAGATACTGCTCAGTCCTTTTGTGTTGCTATAAAGGAATATCTGCAGCTGAGTAATTTATAAAGAAAAGAGGTTTATTTGGCTCATGGTTCTTCAGACTGTACAAAAAGCACAGTGCCAGCCTCTGCTTTTTGTGAGGGTTTCAGGCTGCTTCCACTCATGGCAGAAGGAGAGCAGAGCTGGTGCATGCACAGATCACATGATGAGAGAAGCAAGAGGGAGATGGGGAGGTGTCAGGCTCTTTTAAACAACCAGCTCTAGTGGTAACTATTAGAGAGAGAATTCACTCACTGCTGCAAGAAAGGCACCAAGACATTCAGGAGGAATATGACCCCAGGACCCAAATCCTCCCGTTAGGTTCCACCTCCAAAACTGGAGATCATATTTCAACATAAGAATTGGAGTGATCAAACGATAACAGGTACCAAATTATTTTATCTGAGTATTTATTTCATTTATAATTAAATCATAGATTACATATTGAAATTTATTAATAATTGGAAACAAAACTTAATATATTCAAAGATGTCCACTAATTAGAAGGTATCTATGCTAGTATTGAAAAATACATTTTGTAACTTAATTGCATTTTCTCTAAATATGTAAGAAATTTAAAATCTTAATTTTTTATGTATTTTTAGAAATCTAAACCCATTGTTATGAGTTTCCATGTATAATGTAGTTATTAGAATATTACAGTTCTAAATACATGTAAAATTCTCATCTACATTTTAATGTAATTTTTGTTATAAAATAGTTTTAGATTTACAGAGAAATTATAGAGTACAAAAAATTCCAGAAACTCCACACCCAGTTTCTCCTGTTATTAATATTTTGCATTGGTATAGTACATTTGTGGTCTGTATTGGTAAATGTTCCATGTGAGTCTGAAAAGAATGTATATTCTGCTATTTTTGGATAGAGTGTTTTATAGATATCCATTAGATCATGCTGATGATAGTACTGATAACGTCATCTTTATTTTTACTGACTTTCTTCCTGCTGGATTTATCAAGTACTGAGAGGGGAGCAATAGAAGCTCTAACTATTATGGTGAATTTGTCTGTTTTTCACTGTGGTTCCATAAATATTTGCATCAAGTATTTTTATGCTTCATTGTTAGGTGCATACACATACAATATTTTTGGAGATTTGACTCCTTCATCATTATGTATTGCCCTTCATTATCCCTGATAATTTTCCTTATCATGAAGTCTGCTTTGCCTGCTATTGATATATTGATCCAAAATTTATTTTTATCAGTTGTTAACATGGCATATATTTTCCACCTCTTTATTCTTAACCTAGCTCTGTTTTTATATTTAAAGTGAGTTTTTGCAGACAACATATGGTTGGATCTTGTTTTATTTATGTGCTCTAACAATCTTTGTCTATAATTATGTTTTTGATCAATCAGAATTAAACTTATAATTATCTATTTTATCACCTAGGATTTAGAAAGAACTTTGAGACAGTAAATCTAAAAGCTAAAATATAAAAGGAATGTCTATGCATGTATCAGGTGTTTCTGATTGTGAAAGTATTTTATTACTTAAATAATTAAATTTAAATCTAGCAGCACTAACACTTTGTACAAATGGAAATTCAGCAGTCTTATGTATTAATTGTTTAATTAATACATTTTCAAAATCAATCTGGCCACATCTATTAATCTTAAAAGCTTACATATAATAGGAAGCAATACGAGTCCTATAGAAGTATCCCAAAGGAAAAAGTGTATCAGTGCATCAGATTATACACACAAATATTTTTGTTGTAGTGTTTTTAGTATTAACAAGAGGGAAGCAGAATGGGTGGAAGAAAGGAATGAAGAAAAGGCAGAGAGATAGGAGAAATGTAAAGAAAATAAATGTATATATTGTGACATATCTATCCAATGGACTCTCTGTGGAAGGGTTTCTAGTCTGTTTTGAAAAGTGAGAAAAGCAACATTCAGAGACAAATATATTATCACACTATTTCTATAATACAGATGATGAAAATGCCTTATATATGTGAATATACATGTAGGTATATATGTACACACATGTGGATATATGTATACATGTACATATATTGCTTATGAACATAAATAAGCATATGTGTATGTGATTAGATGCATATCTAAGGCGTGGTAGAGATGATACCTGAAAGGTTATTGACAGTTAACTTGGAGTAGGAAGTTGGAAGGGTAAAAAAGGGAAAGTTGGAAGAAGAGAAGGGGAGAAAAAAAGCACAACATAAATATCCATGATAGAGCAACGAAGAGCTATGTACTATGTACTTAAATTATATGCTTCTACGTAACTCATAATGAGATTTATGATAGGATATTTACCAAAGTATTTATTATTTTCTCAGAAGTAGTCTAATTTAAAACAATTTTATGTTGTATAAAATATTCACAAATCATTCTAATATACTTATAGATAAATGTATGTTGGGTTTTTAATTTTAAGAAGAAAATTTTAATTGTAAAAATAAAAAAATATGAGTAACATTTTAAATGGTTTGCAATTAATTGAATTCCATGAAGTTTTGGATTGTGCCTTGATCTTTCTGATTATCATGGGTAATTCTTTAAAACTTTTAGATTATATGGTTAATGTATTGCTGTTATTTGTTGATTATGTAGCAATAGATGTTTTATGATAAAACAATTAAAATGTTTCTGTTTACCTCCTATACTGATTTCTCTCTCCATTTACTGACATTGTATCTTCCTTATGTAGATTTTCTGGCATTAAACAATAAAAACAATTTCCAGTTTTTATAATGTAGTAAATATTTCTGTAATGTAACTCCTTATTACCCTTGCCTTAATAATTGTATGTGTTAAGGAATCAGTAAGAAAAATTTGTTGAATTCATTATTTCCTTCAAAACTTACAACTGATAAAATGAATCTACCTAGCTTAGGAGCTCTACTATTATTAGCAAATCCACTTGTAATTTACAATATATTTCAATATTACAAATTCTTGTTATTTTATAGAGAGAATAAACTAAATAAATATTTTCAAGTTTTGATATCTCCAAGTAGATGAGAGGACTCTGTAGTGCTTCAAAGATACTCTCTTTGAGAATAGAATTGCATATGAAAATATGATTGTTTTTCTGTGTTGTTCTAGTCCTCTGCTTTTACATGTTGTATAGTATTTAATCTTAATGTATAAATGCCGTCACAAGGCATTTGTGATTCTGATTGCTAATATATAATTTTGTCTATTTTCTTTAAAATCTTTTTCCACGGCCATCCATTGGCAAAGATACTTTTCAAAATAGTCCATCTATTTTAGTTGCATAATGTTATTTAAAGGGTTAAAGTGATGGTTTCTCTATCTGGAGAGGTAGAAAGAATTACTATTATGACATGATTTCAGATCAATGTTAGATTTTAATGCTCATGCTATCATAACTAGCACTAGCGTAAAAAAACATTGCAATGTAAACATGATTTAAAGTAATTAACTAGTTGAAAGGGCTGCCGTGTGGATGCTGTGCCATAAAATCTGACACCTCTCCATGAACACGATGATCGGTTTGCTGAGCCGTTTCAGTCCCACAGTGACCAAAGCTCAACCACTGGGGAGATAAATGCTTTCAATTGTTTGAGGATTCACTGGAGACCCTGTGGAGCAGTGAACAATTAAGAAATAGATAGATCTAAGGCATAGAATAAAGAACACTAGATGTCAAGTATAAAAATGATAGGCTGGTTGTAAATGCTAAGCACTAAAAACCTCTCCATTTTATCCCAGCTTGGTTATATATTTTCACTTAAAATGAGATCTGTTAATCCCTACTTATAGACTTTTAAGTCTCCAACTTCTGCTGCTAAATGCTCACTATTTTTTTCTGATTCCTTGATGCCAGCGATGTTCAAACTAAGTTCATTAAATCAGTGGAAATCCCTATGAATACCCAAGCAATGATTTAGATTAGCATAGTCGTTTGGTTTGTGCATGCTGAATATAATGCAATAATATTTTATTCTGGAAATAGAAAAGAGTCTCTCATACCTTATAATCCTTATAGAACAATACTAGTCAGCCTTGCATATTATTTTTCAGATTTTCTATATATTTGTGTAACTACAATCATTGCGACTATTGTCATTTTAAAATATTCTGCTGTCAGTATTTTGAATTTCTGTGGAGTTTATTTTTTCAGTTGGTATTGGTTATACCTACTGAACAAGAACAGAATCCTAAAGAAAGGCATTTAAGGGGGTAAACTAACAGCTAGAAAAGAACAGCAGAAAAAGCCTGAACTGTGCACCTGACCCCAGGTTTACATATCTATCACTTACCTTCTCTGCTTATTCTACATTGTTTTTCTTCAGTTAATGCCAAAAAACAAAAAGCAGTGAGATGATCAAATGAAATTACATAGAAGCAAGACAATAAATATTTATTAAGACATATGAATATTGTTATGAGAGCTCTAACTCGAGAGGAATCTTATAGAGATGGTGGAAGAACATCTGAGTATGTTGTGTGTGTGTGTGTATGTGTATGTAACTATTGTTCTTACTACATTTATCCATTACTTCCAAATGCAAATCCAATGTCTACTGTTAGATGACTGCTTATATTCTGATCTTGATAGAGAGTGACTCTTGATCACATATAGAAAATTGGCATGTCAGTTTCAATAACCACAATTGTCAACAAAACCAAGTAATTGCCATTTATGTGGACTTCAGATTCTATGAAAACATTTTTTAAGCACTAATAACTATTATTTCCTTTTCTTACGTTTCCCCCATTTCTTTCAAATAACAAGTATACCTTATAATTTCTTACATTTATGTTTTTAATAGTTTCCTAGTGCAAGTTTAATTGGTCTTTCTTAGTATTGTTTGATACAGTTTTGTATAAATCCATCTGAGACACAATAATAAAAAATCTCTTCTTGAATAAAATATCATAATAAAATAAACTCTCTGTTAAATCCAGGGAGAAAGCACTCTGTTAACACTTGATATTGATTTCAAAAAGTGTCTTTCTTTTTGCAGTCTTAAAAATATGTTTAATCAATTGGCATTTCACCTATACTATTAATGTTTTTAAAATGCCATATTTTCACAATGTGATGCATTTTCTTTAACTGAAAAAAATACAAATAATTTAGTTGTAACTATATTTTTATAAAATAATTTCAGAAATATAATTTTAGAATGATTATTAGCACAATTTTCTCTATCAGACAAAATGTGTTATTAATAGCTTTGTATTCTATAAGTCCTTTAAAGATGGTAACTAAAAACAATTTATTCTAGGCATTATAAAATGATTTGAAAGGAAGTTCAAAGAGTTTAGTCTGTCTTCTCAAAGTGTCATTTATTTAGTTAGTTAGTTAGCTAGTTAGAGATGAAGTCTTTCTTGCCAGGCTGGAGTTCAATGGCACGATCTCAGCTCATTGCAACCTCTGCCTTATGGATTCAAGCGATTCTCCTGCCTCAGCCTCCCGAGTAGATGGGACAACAGGTGAGTGCCACCAAACTCAGCTAAATTTTTTTTTTTT
>CM052657.1:3004994-3035630 GCA_028533165.1 Leontopithecus rosalia | reverse complement strand
TCTGTTCATATCCTTTGCCCACTTTTGAATGGGCTTGTTTGTTTTTTTCTTATAAAACTGTTTTAGTTCTCTGTAGATTCTGGATATCAGCCCTTTGTCAGATGGGTGGATTGCAAAAATTTTTTCCCATTCTTTTGGTTGCTGGTTCACTCTAATGACTGTTTCTTTTGCTGTACAGAAGCTCTGGAGTTTAATTGGGTCCCATTTGTCTATTTCGGCTTTTGTTGCCAAAGCTTTTGGTGTTTTAGTCATGAAGTCCTTGCCTATGCCTATGTCCTCAATGACATTTCCTAGGTTTTTCTCTAGGGTTTTTATGGTGTTAGGTCTTATGTTTAAGTCTTTAATCCATCTGGAGTTAATTTTAGTGTAAGTTGTCAAGAAGGGGTCAGTTTCTGCTTTCTGCACATGGCTAGCCAGTTTTCCCAACACCATTTATTAAACAGGAAATCCTTTCCCCATTGCTTGTTTTTGTAAGGTTTGTCAAAGATCAGATGGTTGTAGATGTGTGGCATTGCCTCTGAGGCCTCTGTTCTGTTCCATTGGCCTATATCTATGTTTTGGTACCAGTACCATGCTATTTTGAGATTTGAAAAGAAGACAAGGTAGATAGATCCCAAATAAAAATAAACAAGGAAATGGAGATGAGAAACAAAGATGCTGAAGTGCTAAAACTGTTTCCTTGATGCAGTTAGGTCCCCCGAGTCTTTACATGTTTATGACTTTTCCAACATTCTGCAACGACTATTGGGGAGAACAAAATAAAAAGATATTTTATATCCTGATGATAACAAGCTTCCATTAAGGACATGGTGGGATAGCCTCTTCAATGAACTGTGCCTAGTAAGGTGGATAAACATATGCAGAAGAATAAAACTAGCCCCCTGATTTTCCCCTTAGGCAAACATCAAGTAAAAATAGATCAAAGACAAAAATGTAAGACCTGGAACTATAAAACTACTGGAAAAAAATTTAGGGGAAATGCTTCAGGACATTGGGAAATAATTTTTTGAAGCACAGGCAGCAAAATAAAAAATAAACAAGTAGTATTATACCAAACTAAAAAGCTTCTGCACAGAAAAGGAAAGAATCAATGGAGTAAAAAGAATGAGAGGAAAATATTTGCAAACTATTCATCTGACAAAGAATTAATACTCAGCATATACAAGGAATTCAAACACCTCAACAGTAAAAAAAAAACAAATAATCTTACTTAAAAATGAGCAAATTATCTGAGCAGATATTTCTTAAGACATACAAATAGCCAACACATATGCGAAAAAATGTTTGACATCACCAATTATCAGGGAAATGAAAATCAAAACCCTAATGAGCTATCATCTCACACCACTTAGGATGGCTGTTATCAAAGAGACAAAGTACTAATGCTGGTGAGGGTGTGGAGAAAAGGAAATACATTATTGGTGGAATGTAAGCTAGTACAATGGAGAAAAGATGCAGGTTCCTCAAAAGAAATACAAGTAGAACCACCATATAATCCAGCAATCCCACTACTGGGCATTATTTATTCAAAGGAAAAGAAATCAGTTTTTCAAAGAGACATGTAAATCTCCATGTTTATTACAGCACTATTCATGATTGCTGAGATATGAAAACAACCTAAGGGTCTAACAGCAGAAGAATGGATAAAGAAAATGTGGTACATATACACAGCAAAATATTATTCAGCCATAAAATAATGAAATCCACTTGCAACAACATAGATAGTATTCGAGGACACTATGCCAATGAAACAAGCCAGAAACAGAAAATTAAATGCCACACATATTCTCTCTCATCTGTGGAAGCTAAATAAAAAATAAAAAGTTGTCCTTTTAGTGGTAGAAAGTAGAATGGAGAGGCCGGGCGTGGTGGCTCAAGCCTGTAATTCCAGCACTTTGGGAGGCCGAGGCGGGTGGATCACGAGGTCAAAAGATCGAGACCATCCAGGTCAACATGGTGAAACCCCGTCTCTACTAAAGATACAAAAAATTAGCTGGGCATGGTGGCGCGTGCCTGTAATCCCAGCTACCCCGGAGGCTGAGGCAGGAGAATTGCCTGAACCCAGGAGGCGGAGGTTGCGGTGAGCCGAGATCGCGCCATTGCACTCCAGCCTGGGTAACAAGAGCGAAACTCCATCTCAAAAAAAAAAAAAAAAAAAGTAGAATGGAGAATACTAGAGACTGAGAAGGATGGGGGAAGGGAGAGATAGGGAGAGATTTATTAAAGGATACAAAATTACAGATAGATAGGAGAAATACTTTTTAGTGTTGTATCCCACTGTAGGATGAATATAGTTAATAAGAATGTGTAGTTTCATATAGTTAGAAGAATGATATTGAGTATCTTCAACAAAAAGAAATGGTTAATGTTTAAGATGAATGATATGTTAATCTCCCTGGTCTGATTAATATGCACGATATACCTCAAAACATCACCATCCCGTGAATATGTACAATTATTATTTTTCAAGTACAAAATTAAATTAAAAATAGCAACCTGATCTAAATTTGATCTACAGGGCTTCTCTAATACATATATCAGAATTTTTTAAACTAATATAGTGGTTATTTGTAAAGGAAAAATGTAGAACAAGTACAAAAATAAACCTCTGTAAATATAAGTTGTTAACTAATTTTTGAGGTAATACATTGTTAACACTTGAAGGGAAATCTGCAAAATGAAAATCATGACCCATCAGACAAGGAATTGTCCCAATTTATACAATAGTCTTGAGAAAGAAATTGTCTATTAAACATCAAAATAATGCCATTACTTTTTGATCTAACCCACTCCTGGATTTTATCCTGAAGAAATAATTTTAGATTATATAGAAGTTTATTACTAAAATAATAATTATTTTAAAAATTAGCCGAATTTAAAAACTTTCTCTTGTCTATTATTTTTTAAAATAAATTAGTTTAAATACATAAACTCAATTCAATGTTATACAGCTATTAAAATTATGTTTCAAAATCTATGCAGTGTCAGGCCATGTGCAGAGACTCACATCCAATCCCAGCAATTTGGGAGACTGACGTGGGAGGATCACTTGAGCTCAGGAGTTTGAGACCAGCCTGGACAACATGGCAAAATCTCATCTCTACAAAAATTAGCCTTGCTTGGTAATGCATGCCTGTGTTCTCAGCTACTCAGGAGGCTGAGGTGGGAGGATCCCTTGAGCCTGGGGACATGGAGGATACAGTGAGCCAAGATCATACCACTGCACTCCAGCCTGGGCAACACAGTGAGACCTTGTCTCAAAAAAAAAAAGTCTCTGCAATATCGTGAGGAAAAACTTAACATACAAGGTAAAGTGCAAAAGTAAAATACAAAATAGTGCTTTTAAGATCCCAATGGAGTAAAATGACACATGCTTATTTATATGTAAAAGAAGGTAAAAGAAACACATGGGGCCACTAACAGTAATTATCTCTGGATGGTGAGATTATAGATGACGTTTTTACTGTATTTTATCCGTATTTCAAGTTTTCTAAACTTGAGCGAGATCTTGGCTCACCACAATCTCTGCCTCCCGGTTCAAGCAATTCTCCTGCCTCTGCCTCCCGAGTAGCTGGGACTATAGACACCCACAACCATGCCCAGATAATTTTGTATTGTTAGTAGAGAAGGGGTTTCTCCATGTTGGTCAGGCTGGTCTTGAACTCCCAACCTCAGGTGATCTGCCTGTCTCAGCCTCCCAAAGTGCTGGGATTACAGGTGTGAGCCACCGTGGCCAGCCTCCATTTTATTTTTATGGAAAGAAGTTTCTCAAAATATTTCAGAAAATTATCAAATGTATGGTAAAAATGGCTAATGAAATGATTAAATTTTTATTTCATGTGAATTAAAAAAAATACAACTGCATTTAGCTTAGAATACACAAATGTCTGAATTGCAAATATCTTATCTCCATAAACCATTTCTAAGGGAATTTGAATGGGGATCCATTCTACACTGCACCTAACCTGAAGAAAGGAGGCCGACATTATTCACCATCTCAGGATTTTATTGTGCAGATGTAGTGTCCTGGACACAGGAGACTGTGCATTTCTTAAATTCTTGACCACTGTATCTGCTATTACTAATAACATCCCTAGATATTATCCACAGTGTACTTTCACACAGAAATGGCGAATAAATAGTCCTTGGGTGTATTTCAAAGTAAAAATGTAAAAAAGCAAATATATTAAATTATTGTATGTAAAAAATCTGACATATGTTTGCCTTCCACGTTATCTTTTGCTTCTCCTTTTGTTTTAATCTCATCGGAGGATCTAGCCATCATTTGTTATATTCTTTAATTAGAAAATATGTTATGTTCCAAACACATACGTAGAGTAAAATTTAAAGTGCAATGTTTTAATGTATTAATTGGAGATTGCTTGTAATAAAACCCTGCACTCACATATGCACACACACAATTTTTGTTAAAATCTGTAATGAAAGGTTTTACTTACACATATACATATATATACACATAACTGCCTATGACTAATTTACATTGTGTGAGTTTTGACATTAATGTATTGTATCTGAAAGGCTTATAACACCGAGATCAGCAGAGATCAAAGTCTTTCGGGAAACTTTTCTCTGATATTCTAAAATTCATGCCTCGAAAAACTAGGTAAAATGGAGCAAAAATAAAGAATACAGGTAACATTTTCTTACTGATATTAAACACTTAAGTAAATAATTCTTATGAATCTAGATATCTAACTTATGTTTTGTTCACGTGTTTTGCTCATATTTTTTGCTCATTTTTAATTGTTTCAGTTTATTTGTTTTTGTCTTATTATTGCTCTCTAAGAGACCTTTATATATTGTGGATATAAGATTGTTGTCAGAAAGTTGTAAACATTTTATCACTGTTGCTTGTTTTTTTTTTTTCATTTTCTTAGTTGTTTCTTTTCAAAGTAAAAGTTTTCTAATTTAGAAAGTTCTGGGCTAAAATCCACTTGGCTGTGATGTCTTATTTCTTTTATATATTTTTAGATTTAATCTGCAAATACTTGTCGTTATGTTTGTGAGGAATGTTTGCAATTTTCTTTTCTTACAAGGTCTTTGTCAGATCTTTCCCTTTGTGGCTTTACTGTCCTCATGAGATAAATTAGAGAATGTTTCTTTCTCCTTTATTATCTGAACCTTTTAAAATAAAATTGGTATATTTTCTCCCTTTAGTGTTTAAAAAATTCATAGTAAAACTGATGTGAAAGTGTTTCATTTGCAGGAACTATATAAATTTGTATTTCAGTTTCATAAATACACATAAAGTTATTCAGATTTTTTATTCTTCTTGAATAACTTTTAGTAAGTTATATTGGCATTTCTCTACTTCATCTAAGTGTCTGAATTTGTTAAGGAAAATTTGATCATAATACTCCTTTATTATCCTTTTAATGCCTGCAGTATCTATAGTATATTTCTTTTTCATTTCTAATCTTGATAATGTCTGTTTTTTCTCTACCTATTTTCAGTCCTGCTAGATGTTTTGAAATGTGCTGAACTTCTCAAAGAACCAAGTTTTTTGCTTTCCTAGTTTTCTCTATTGTTCATCTTCTATTTTGCTAACCCCTATATCTTATCCTTTTTGTATCACTGATTCTTCTTTTTGGGAGTTTATTTTACTCTTTCTTATTTCTCAAGTGAAAATGGAAATAACTGACTTTCAATCTCTTTTGCTTTCTGGTATGCTTATTTAAAATCACAGATTTCTTCACAAGCACTACTTTAGATGGGCCTTATAAATTATAATGCGTTGAGTTTTTGTTGTCTTTTAATATGCAATATTTTTAAATCTTCCTTGTGATTTATTATTTGACTCATGGATTATTTAGAAGACCATTGTTTAATTTTCAACCATTTTGGGTTTTCTGAATATCTTGTAATTAATTTAAAGTTTTATGACCAGTGTATAGTGTATTTTGATGAATGTTTCATGTGAAAACAATGTGTATGCTGAAGTATTCAGTATGTTGTTCTGCAGTTGTCAGTAAGAGCAAGTTTTTGCAGAGAGTAGATTAGATTTTCTACATACTTATTGATTTTTCAAAACTTGTTCTGTCAATTACTAAGAGTATGGACATAAAATCACCACAATTTATTTTAGATTTTTTGATTTCTCATTTTGTTTCTGTCAGTTTTTTTTTACTGTATTTTGAAGCTTTGTTATTTATTGCATTCTCATTTAGGATGGTTATGTATTTGTATTAAAGTTATCAGTTAATCATCACACAATATTTCATTTACACTCACTTTTCTTTATCAATATAGACATACCAGCTTCCTTAATGCACCTGGTATATATTGTCCAATTCTCATTTTCAATTGGTTTGTATATTTTTAGTGTTTACCTTTTGGGCAGCATATTACTGGGCTTTATCTTTTTATTATTTTGACTAACCACACTTTTGAAGTGGAGTGTTTAACCTTTTATGTTTATTATAATTATTGCTATTGTTGATTTAAATATTTGATCTGTCATTTGTTTTCTCTTTCTCTGTCTCTATTAACTATTTTGTTTTTCTGCCTTCTTTGGATTAATTAAACGTTTTAATGATTTTATTTTACTTTATTCATTTTTAAATAGTTATTTTTTTCTTTCCTTTATACTTTGAGATATACATACAATAAAATTCACATTGTATATGTATAAAATTCAATGATTTGTTATACAATTTTAGAGTTGTACAACTCTCACCTCAATCCAGCAACAGAATATTTTCCTCATTTCAAAAAGTTCCCTTATGACTATAATTAAATCACCCTTCTTCCCACAGTTCTAGACAGGCAATCACCTCTCTGTCTTAATAGATTTTCCTTTTCTTGGAATTTCATGTAATTAGAAACATACGTTTTTTATATCTGGGTTAACATAATGACTTTGAGATACTTTCATAAAATAATATATATGAACTTACCACGCTTTGGTTTTGTGTTCACCCGTTGACAATATTTAGATTATTTGCAAATTGGGACTAATAGGAATCATTTTGCTATGAATATTGCATATTAGTTTTGGGGTAGATTTATGTTATCGTTGTTATTGAGTAGATTTCTAGTGTGGGAATTGCTGGATCTTACCAAGTTCATGTTTAACTTTTTGAGAAGCTCCCAAACTGTTTTTAAAAGTGAATATCTCTTTCCCCATTCCTACAAGCAAAGGAAGAGTATATCGGTTTCTGCATATACTTGCTAACATTTGATATTATCAGACTTTTTATTATAGTCATTCAGTATTGATTCATTTTGTAATTTTAATTTGTATTTTCCCATATGACTAATAATATTAGGCATCTTTTTATGTGCTTATTAATTATTTGTATATTTTTGGTTAATTATCCATCCAGATCTTTTGTCAATTATTAAAATTGGGAAATTGGCTTGTTCTTACTATTGAGTTGTATTCAGCATACAAGCATTTAAAAAATATGCTATTTGCAAATGCCGTCTCCCACTCTGTAACTTGCATTTCATTTTCATTTTCTTAATTGTGTCTTTTAGAGCAAAATGTTTAATCATAAGAAAGGTGCAATTAATCATTCTATTCTTTAAAGGATTTTGCTTTTGGTGTTATAGCTAAGAAATTATTGCTGAACCTAAAGTAACAATTATTTCCTTCTGGAAATTTTATGACTGTGGCTATTATTTTAGGCCTTCGATAAATTTGAAATTAATTTTTGTGTCTTGTGTGAGGTAATTTTAAAACATTGGTTTGAAATGTACATTTGAGAATTTTTATAGGTTGATATATAACTATGCAAATACAAATGTTTTCACAATTTTCTATTTTCAACATTTCTTTCAAAAAGTAATGTGTTCATATATATTTTTAAATAATATTCACATAATTACTCCCTTAGTTTTCTGAAACTACCCAATGGCATACTAATTGCCACCGATTATCACAAAAAAACTAAAATTTTAACATTTTAAATAAGACAAATATATAAGCACTTCTTGTAAGCATTTGCCACAAGATAACCAGCAAATCTTTGTATGACAGAAAACAACTTATACTCAGTATTCATCATATTTAAAAGATTTGTTTATATTCTTCTATATACTTAATTGTATTAAAAATAAGTTAGAATGTCTTTATAGACAATGGAATAACTGAATCACTAATTTTCAGTTGATTGTAGCAGGCATTGAAATTTAAAGTTCCTGTAGGTCGTAAGTTCTCCCCTTGCTTACCTTAGATTCCAATTAAAGAAGCTAGCTCGTCTATCAATGGAGAAAATTAAATTTTCAGTATAAAACATTTTGTTCAAATTAAAGAAAAAATTTAGATGTGGATAAATGTTCTTCACAAATTTTTCCTTCTGTAGCTCTGAGAGCTAAAAATAACTTGCTCATGTTTTATACCTTGAATAATAGCCTGACAGAGAAGGACTTGTCTCTTGCTTAGCAGAACTGTTTGTGAACTGAAATTTTCTCTGTTAAAACTAACTACAACCAGTGCTTAAGATAGATTTCCAGTCTTGATAGAATGATGAGATGGTGAATCGGAGCTTGTAAATACTTGTTTACCATACTATATAACTTCACCAACAAGGCGTGGATTCCAGTCTCTGATTGTGCCGTTAGAGGGGCTGATGTACACTCAACTAAGAATAATGAAGTGGCAGATAAGGTCAGTGGTCTCACTGGTCTGCCTTATTACACAACAACAAATGAATGATGAATCCCACTGCCTAATCATTTCCAGAAGAGGGCCTGGTACTGCTGGAGCCATAGATTTTACAAGTTACAAAGTCCAAAGACTAGGGCCCTTCTTCCAAAATCTGACATCCGACGTGGATAGATCTCATTTCATTATCTCAGAATAAATTAGCAGTAGGGGAACTCTGCATCTGCAACTTCTCTAGTTGTATGTTTTTTCAGGATAAATAAGTACTACCCGGTATGTGTCATTTGATCTGATATGCTTGAAAGGCCTGTGAACACAAACAATTTGTTCTTATTCTATTTCATTGTTGAATCAAAATCTAGTAAACAGAATAAAGAAAGAGATTTTATAAATGCCTGCACCTCCATTATATTGTATAGCAAAACTTCACATTGCATGTTTTTCTACTATTTTTCAAACCTTCAGTAATGTTTTATTTGAGGTCCCTGACATTACTGACTGAGAAAGGAAGCCTGACTTATTGTTTTCAGTGTATATTTTCATTCATTTTTATTGCAACAGGAAGAATATGCATTTCTCTGTGTCTTTCACTATTAAGTAATAAGCTTCAAAAAAGGTTTATAAACACTTATTATTATTTTTTTAATTTTTATTGCATTTTAGGTTTTGGGGTACATGTGCAGAACATGCAAGATAGTTGCATAGGTACACACGTGGCAGTGTGTTTTGCTGCCTTCTGCCCCCTCACCCATATTTGGCATTTCTCCCCATGCCATCCCTCCCCCGCTCCCCACCCCCGCTGTCCCTCCCCTATTTCCCCCAATAGACCTCAGTGTGTGGTGCTCCCTTCCCTGTGTCCATGTGTTCTCATTGTTCATCACCCGCCTATGAGTGAGTATATACGGTGTTTCCTTTTCTGTTCTTGTGTCAATTTGCTGAGAATGATATTATTAAGAAATTTCATAAAATACTGGACTTAGTAGTATGTGGCTTTCAGCATGGAGGAAAAAATGTAGAAGTTGTGTTATTCTGGATTCTGTTTACTCACTCAAAATATTACAAGTGAAATAAAATTTCCAGGTACAACACACACAATGTACATGTTTAATGATAGAGGATGTAGCTTCTCCTTATTTCACATAAATTTAGTAAAATCTTGCAATGTTTATAATATGTGTGTATATGTGTGTGTATATTTATATGCTTGCATATATGTGTGTGTATATATACAAGCATATGTGTGTTTATATATGCAGGTGTATATATGTATGTGTGTGTATATATATGCATGTGTATATATGTATATATGTGTGTGCATATATATGTATGTGTATATATTTTAAGCATTGCAAAATATATATATACCATCTTATACATATATCATATATACCATTATTCCATTATACCGTTTTATATATAGATATGTACACACACAAGAACACCCCCCCACACACATATATGAAGATCTGAAGAGAATCAATATCCTCATATAAGGAAAATGGCCTAAGTGAATTCATTGCTAAGTTTTTATGTAAGATAAACTAAATTCCTTAAGAATAAAGAGGAGTTACTTCTGATGAAAAAGTAGGTTCAAGGAATGGAGTTCAATGATTTTAGCCTCATCTGTGTCTGCACAAATATCTCTATCTGAAGTCTCAAGGCCTCATTCATTCCCAGCTAGTGTTCTTAACTTTCTACAAAATACCTGGTAGGATGGTGTATTGAATTGGTGTGGCAATCTGCACATTTAAAAATCAGATTTTGATCTGATCTTCATCTATTTCTACCCAAACAGGTGATGGCCATAGAAAGTCTCAAGAATCAGTATGAATGGCCCAGACAATTTCTTTTTACAACTAGGGTGCAATTCGACACAGCAGGCTCAATGCCATCATGTTCTTCACTAGAGAACACTCTTAATTGAGATTCCTGTCACTTTACCTAGTACTTTTGGGTTTGAAGAAAGTTTATGTTGTTTCAACTACAAATGTAATAATTACTAGAATTACCTTATCTTTTTAAAATTATTATTGTTATTATTATTATTTTTTTAAAGACGGGGGGGTTTCACCATGTTGGTCAGGCTGGTCTTGAACTCCCGACCTCGGGTGATCCGCCCGCCTTGGCCTCAAAGGGCTTGGATTACAGGTGTGAGCCACCACACCCAGCCCTTAAAAATTAAAATGTAAGCCCCCAAAATATCCCACCTAACCCTCCTAATCGTTTAGTGAGGTAGATATTGTTTGTCCATTTCCATAGGTAAGGGAATTTGGCTGTAGAGGGCAATGTTACTGTCCAAGATCACACAGCTCACAAG
Organism: Leontopithecus rosalia; assembly: GCA_028533165.1. Lineage (NCBI taxonomy): Eukaryota > Metazoa > Chordata > Mammalia > Primates > Cebidae > Leontopithecus > Leontopithecus rosalia. Next base: position 3,024,684 of record CM052657.1, on the reverse strand, counting down.
CAGGCCCTTGGTTCCAAGCCTTTGCTCTCTCACATTACTTCATAGTTTCTTAATTGTTTTAAATCTAGGATGAAATAATGCTTCCAAGTTGTGAAAAGTAGATTTATGTGTGTACTGCGTCAATGACTAGGGTGATTATTTTAAATAAATAGCTGTGGAGAAGGTTAGTGTATATTCTTTTGAATATGCAGTGATTGATACAGAAATTATGCATTTTTTTTGCTGCAGCATTATGTGCAGTGTTGTGTCCCAAACAGATTATGCAAGACATCAATGACTCAGCTTTTCTCCTGAGTTACATACTTTTTATTTTTATGGGTCAAGCACTTTATGCATATGGATTGTTTTACTTTAAATATCTGTGATTTTTGAGTCTTAAATAGCATTTCATTTTGGGATCTGAGCATTCCAGAATTGATACACTTTAGGATTGTGAGAGAATCACTATTTAATTTTAAATATTCTTTAAGTGAATGTATTTACCTTCTTTTGTTAAAAAACCATATGTCAACATTTAATATTTTAATGTATAATTTCATATTTATCAATTAACAAAGTATTAAACCTCATTTTTAAATTCTTTCCAATAAACTTTTTTACAACAATCTTTTTAGATTCAGAGAAAATCTTGGGTGCAGCTTTAGTCATTATTCTTAAGTACGGCAATTAGCTTACTTAATTTTATTGATATATTTGCCTTTTAGGAAATCATTTCTTTATTTGGCTAGTTTTGTAGACATCACTTCGCAAGTAAACAACACTCAAAAAGCTTGATTAATATGTATTTTCAAAACACATATAGATATCTCTGAAATCTGATTTAGGACATTTCTGTCCTACCAGAACACAAACTAAGGTATTCTGGTGATTATTTTTCCTTTATGTATGTTTTCTTCCTCACAAATTCTCTCCTAGGTTCAGGAAAAGCAATGCCACTCAAAAAAAGGCAGTGAAGAACAAAGGAAGATAAGGTGAACTCTGACATATTTTCTGTATTTGGAGTTCCTTGGCTCACCATGGTGTAACCTCCAATCCTTGAAATTTCAGTGGAAGATAGATACTTTCGTAAAAAAAAATTATGCTGATCACCCAAGTTGTCCGCTAGTGATGAAGACTCTGAAGCTGTAAAGAACGAAAAGAAACGAATTGATTTGCTTCTAGTGCTTCTCCAGAAAATACCAAGTCTAGGTATCTAGACATGCCTAAAGCAATTGAAAGCAACCTTTCTATCTGTGTAAGTAGAATTTATAGGAGGTTATTGCTTTAGAATGAGCTCCTTCACTAGGCTCAACAGACAAAAACAAAATGGAGTTACTCATGCTGAAGTTTTATATCACCAAGACAAATCTGCTTTTTATCCGGCCTTCCAAGAAATTAGGAGAGATAGAAAGGTAATAGCCAAATCCCCAAACAGGCCAGTTTTAGCTGACATGGTAAGGAAGCCCCCTGGCTTTAACATTGACAGTGAAAGTAACTTGCAAACCCCCAATCCACTTTTGTTCTGTATCTACTTTCTGTGGTCCCTTTCTGCTTATAAAGGTGAATGCCTCTACTCAGTTCACTGGGGCACTCATTTTGTTTTATAAGAATAAAGTGTTGTGTGATTCTAGAATCACAAATTAAACCAATTAAAATCTTTAAGCTAAATTTGTTGTAATTTTGCCTCTGAATCTGCCCATTGTACCACTCTGTTCAAGATCCACTACTTGCTTTGTCAAATGAATTAATTCTGTGTTTCAGTTTTCAAAATTACATCTTTTTCACTTAATGAGTTTCAATAAAGCATGAATAATTCTTATATTTAGGACAACGAAGGTAAAGTTCTTACTTATTCCCAATGGAAAATTTACAAGGGGAACGCAGATATGCTTGATCACAAAAGTTTGTGTTGGGGGTATAACATTTCATGTGATATGACTGGTTACATAAATTTATACTCAAAAGTTGTTCTGCTCAGGAAAATGTGTCACTTAAAAAAGAAGCAGTTGCTGTCTGAGATAAAGCAAATGCTGTTATTTGTGAGTTGATTCTTTCCTAGTAGGTTATTACCAGGCCTCTGTGCTTCATCCTTAGGGCTGGCCTTGCTTTTAACCTCTTCTCTGGGAACTTCCTTGGCAGGTTTCTTTCTTTACTACAAAATCCAATTTCCAATAGCTATGCTTAAATTAATTTTAACATTGCAGAAAAAGAACCCTTGCATCAAATTTCTCTCCCACACACAATTGTCACATTGTTACTGAAATTTTTGAGGTCACCGGACATATTTGGATTCCTGATTCAACTTTAGCAAATTGGAAATGGGAAATACTCTGTCTAAGGCACCCAGTTAACTCATCTCTCCCAGGGATGCATGTTACTTTCATGTCCTTATTTCGTTATTCATGTCCTTATTTTATTATTATTATGAATAGTAATAAAAGAAACAATTTTAATCACCAATACAACTTGATTAGATACTGCTTAACTTCAATGAATTACCTCAACTGTAGATACCAAGATGTTCCATAAGGAAAAAAATAGAACACTGTATCTTTGTAGGGTACAGAAAAATAATAGTTCTACATTGTTTCATATTTTTATATGAAATATCATAACACTGCCATGCATTAATAGTTAACTTTCAAGTTTTTCTCATCTATTAAGATGCTGTCATAGGCTGGGTGTGGTGGCTCATGCCTGTAATCCCAGCACTTTGGCTGGCAGATCATTTGAGGCCAGTAGTTCCTGACCAGCCTGGGCCAATATAGTGAAATCCTGTTTCTACTAAAAATACAAAAATTAGCCGGGTGTGGAGGTACACACCTGTAATCGCAGCTGCTTGGGAGGCTGAGGCAGAAGAATTGCTTAAACCCAGGAGGCAGAGGTTGCAGTGAGCTGAGATTATGCCACTGTACTACAGCCTGGGTGACAGAAGGAGACACTGTTTCACAAAATAATAATAATAATTCAAAAAATAAGTAAGTACAAAGCAAGTTTTCATTAAGAGCACATAGGCTGGAAGGAAATGTAGTTTATTGCTGCAATTGTCTGGTGTTAGATTTTAACTCACGGAAGCGCAGTCAGCACAGATTGGAGAAAGATGGAGGAGAGACAGTGGCCAAAGAAACTAAGATGTCATAATTACCACAACTGCCCCCTGGGTTCATCAAAATACTGTCATGATAACAGCCACTCTATGCTATAAAGGAGGGGGTTTACCAGTGTCTTACTTTAGGCTGAAAAAACTGAAAACAACTTTCTCTGAACACATATCAGGAATAAATATGGTCTTTCTCTGATTAGGTATGAAATGTAATCAGGAGCAATCATTCCACAACAGGCTATAGAACCTGCAGGGGTTGACTTCAGCGATTTACCTGCTGTAGTGGGTATAATCCTGGAATGAAGCAAATACAAAAAATTTGGAAATTATGCAGTAACTAAAAAAGTAATTCACAAAGTATATTCTACAAAGTCCCAGTTTTGGCATTTTAAATAAATTTGGAGAAAGTTTACATGTCTACATCAATATGATGGAATTTTGCTTAAATAGTTACTTGAGTACCTGTAAAGACAGTTTTTCTACATGGCATTTTTTTAATGTTTCAGTATCCTAATAGGTACAGATTGATTAAAACTGCATTTGAGCTTTGGCAGCATCTCTCCTATGTTATTATTCATATAAAGAATTTCTTAATTTTAATTATCTGTGAGACACCCATTTAGAGTGACATTTTCTTAAATCAATGTTACCCCTTGTAACCACTCAGGGGTAACAACCTCATATTGCCAATACCACATATGATCCTGGCTGCTTCTATTTCACCCAAATCTACTTCACCCATTCTTGCAGAGTAAGAGAATAATAGACTCCCTTCACTAGGCTCCTCTAGAGCTGGGTGTGATGACATAACGGCATTGTTGCCAATGGAATGCGAGTGGAAATGGTAAGCACCCTTCCAATTATGAGTTTTAAGGCATTGAATGTGCACTTCTCCATACCCTTTCGTCTTCCAGCCATTTTGACAAAAACAAAGTCCTCAAGAGTGACAAAGAAACATGATGTAAGGAGCCCATGTCACAGAATTTCCAGACCAGCTTGGACCACTGTCCTTGAAACATTTATTGAATATTTACCGTGCATAATGTAGAACTATCATATTGCACAATTGCGTAACTGTACTCTGAGTGATTTTAGGTAGTAGACTATTTAATCTTCAGAATAATACTTTGAGTTATCTCCTTTTTCAGATAAGGTAACTTACCACAGAGAAGTTAAGTAACTCCTCAGATGTGCTGCAGTGAGAAGTGGCCAAGGTGGGATTCAAAACTCCTCAGTCTGGCTTTAAATGTAAATTCTTCATACTCTACTGCCAATCACTTGGAGTAGTCAAGGGAAATTATACTTAGCTCGTGATTTATAGAGCATTTATATATCAACTCATTTCATAGAATTACATGCATGTATTTTAAGCCATATATTTATAAATATTTAAATTTATCAATAAATTTGCAAACATATATTGATCACCTAATTTAATTCAGCATTTTAATAGCATGTGTATGAAGTTTCTAGATTGCTTGGTTGTGAGATGGGTAGCTAATACACTCATAGAACTATGAACACAAAGGAAACCAGTGATGAATAACTTTTGACCATGATCAAAAATTAAAATAGTATATTTTATGAAGTCAAAATACCTAAAAATAGAATTAATCAAATCATAATTAACAGGGGTATACTACACTTGGGCCTAAATATAAAACCTGTCTAACATAGAATTAAAGACAGAAAATGTCATTAGATAGCGATTTTGGTGAAAAAAATGACAGGATGACTACGAAGTCTGAGACAGTGGACGGCTACTTAGAATCAAGTAAATTCCAGTCTGAATATAATGAGTACTACACAAGTGAGATGTTGTCACAGTACATTGGTTAACTCTTATAAGTGGTCTGAGTTAAGATTTCAAGAGTAAGAATAAAAAAAAGAAATAAAGAATAAAAAAAAAAAGATTTCAAGAGTAAATATTTTAAAATAAATGTATTAAAATATATTCATTTATATTATTTTAATAATTAAAAGAATCCTTGAGAATGACAAGAATTACTAATCGGAAGCAATGTCAGGAGGTATGGATCAGAATTAACCCAGGGAAACTGGCAGATATATGCACTCCCTATTCTTTGGTCATTTGGAAATTTTTCTTTACGAAGTGTTGTCTTTTGTTTAGTTGGATGAATTTTGTCTTATCTTTTAGACAAGTGTTCCTAGTTTGTTATAGGTGTAGTATTTCTTCGCACAATCTTTGACTTTTATTTCTCTTATTTTCTAATTTGTTTATTTTGAGTCTCACTCTGTTACCCAGCCTAGAGTAAGGTGACATAATAGCTCACTTCAGCCAGTCTTGACCTCCTGAGTTCAGGAGACCCTCCTGCCTCATCCTCCTAAGTAGCTGTAACTAAAAGTATGTGCCATATTATCCGGCTAATTTTTTAGTATTTTGTAGAGATGGGTTCTATGTTCCAGGCTGTTCTAGAACTCCTGGCCTCAAGGGATCATCCCATCTCAGCCTTCCAAAGCACTAGGATTACAGGAGTAAGCCACCGCACCCAGCTCATAATTGTTTTGGTATCAATCTAATCAATATATTTGAATCAATATATAATCAAAATAATTGTCTTTGAAGAATGTAAGTTCTGAATTTTAATATTGCCCAATTTATCAATTTTGTTTATGGTAGTACTTTCTATATCCTGCTTAAGAAATATGTGTCTAGCTTGAAAAAATGAATATGTTTTTCCATGTTGTCTCCTATAGACGTGATTAAATTATCTATTACATTTAGGTCTGGAATTCACCTAGAATTGACCTTTCTGATTTGTGTGAAGTATTGGTAAAGATTTATTTTTGCTTTCAATATTGAGAGAAAATTGACCCATTACTGTTTATTAATAATCACTGCTTTAGAGTGACACCTTTACCATACATGTTGTATCTCTATGTATGCATTCCTATATGTGTTTGTTTCTGGACAATATTCTGTTGCAATGTTTTATTTGTCTAGCCTTGAACCTTGATACTATTTAAATTGTAGTTTTATAATGAGAGTTGATATTCAGTATTGTACATCCTGCATTTTTCATCTTCAAGTATTTTAAGCTGTTCTTTGGCTAAGCTATGAAGCATACATTTTTATAATTTTAAGATTAGCTTGTCAATTTTCACAAGTAACATAAGCACACATACAAATGTCTTCTAGGATTCTGATTGGGACTGCATTGAATTTAGATACATTTGGGAGACTACTTTTATAATGCTTTTTGTTTCAATTAATAAACATGGTAGGATGGAGGTAGTTTACTGATTTTTTAAAAATATATATTTGTATTTTATTGTTAACCTTTGTTATATGTTGTCTTGGATATTTGGTATTTCTGGTGCCATAGTTGTTATCATTTAAATATATTTATATTTAAAATATATGTTATAGATGGATGCTATATAGAAATAAAATTGACTTTTTAATTACTGCCCTTGTATGCAACAAACTTCTCAAGGTGCTTTTTCATTTTAGTGTATTGGTAGAGTCTATTGAATTTTCTAAGTTTATAAAAAATTATAAATACTCATAATTTTGTTTATTTTCTTAAGCTCACATTTCTGCATTTTCCCCCTAAGTGCATTGCCCAAGACCTCCAGCACAATATTGAGAAAAAATAGTGATATTTCTTGAGCTGAGATTGAAATCTTTCATATTTTATCATTGAAAGTATAATAATTACTGCAATTTTTTGCTATATGTTCATTTTGAGAATGAAAATTTTACTTCTATTTCTACTTTGCCAAAATCATAAATGGGTATTGTATTTTATTAAATGCTTTTTTGCGTATATTGAAATAATCATATCTTTTTACTTCATTCAATGAATGTGGTGTTTTGCATTGATGCATTTTTCTAATAGGCTGTATTTCTAGATAAACATTTTTGAATATGAAATATTATTCATTTTACATTTTGCTGAATATGGATTCCTATTCCTTTGTTCAGGATGATTATATCTGTTTGTAAGAGATTGCCTGGTAATTTTCCTTTCTCATTCTGTTTTTGTCAGATTATGATAAAGTATGCATTGCTCATAAAATGATATAGGGGTTATTTTCTCTTTTTATTCCCCAGAATTTAGATAATATTCTTACTGTAAATGCTTAAAAGAATGAATGATTAATGCCATCTGGATCTCAAGTTTTCTTTATGAGAAAGTTTAGATTACAGATGTCCTTCTTTAATAAAATTAATACCAATTTTTTAGCATTTCCTGTTAATATTAGTAAATTGTATTATCTACCTAACTTTCTGATTCCATTTAAATTTTCAAGTTTTCAGGATAGAGTTTTAAATAGTATCCTCTTATAAACATTTTAAAATCTGACTGTGCACAGGGGCTCACACTTGTAATCCCAGCACTTTGGGATGCTGAAATGGGAATATTGCTTCAGGCCAGGAGTTTGAGACTTGCCTGGGCAACAGAGCATGACGCTATCTCTACAAAACATAAAAAAATTAGCTGGGCATGCTGGTGCATGTCTGTAGTCCTAGCTATTTGGGCAACAAGAGCAAAACTCCAAGTGATTGTCATTATGTTTTTAAAATTATAGCCATCCTAGGGTGTATAAAATAATATAAAACTGTTGATTTGCATTTCCTAATAACAGTCTGTGGAATAGTTACTGTGTTTATTGGTCATTTATACTGTTTTTGAAGAAATGTATATTCTGATCCTGTGCCATTAAAAAACTGAATTTTTATTTTATGATTAAGTTATAACAGTTTTTATATATTTTAGATACAAGCCACTTATAAGATATATATTTGCAAATCCCAGCACTTTGGGAGGCCAAGGCGGGCATGTCACCTGAGGTCGGGAGTTGGAGAGCAGCCTGACCGACATAGAGAAACCTCATTCTATTAAAAATAGAAAAAAATTAGCCAGGCGTGGTGGCACATGCCTGTTATCCCAGCTACTCGGGAGCCTGAGACAAGAGAATCACTTGAATCTGGGAAGCAGAGGTTGTGGTGAGCTGAGATCTCCACATTGCACTGCAGCCTGGACAAATATTTTCTCCCATTCAGTAGGTTGTCTTTTGAATTTTTTGTTGCTATTGTTAGCAGCAAAATGTTTTAAATTTTGATAAAGTTATATTTATATATTTTTTATTATAACTAAGAAACCATTACCTAACATAAGGTGACGAAGATGAAATCCTGTGTTGTTCTAAGAGTTTTGTAATTTTAATGAGGACATTTAGATCTATTATTCATTTTTAATTGATTCTTGTATATGATATGAGGTTGAAGTCCAACTTTATTCTTTTCATGTAGAATACAATGACCTTAATTCTTCACACATAGATTCTTTTTGCTCTTTGACTGTATTTATAGTAACAGATTTGACATCTTTATCCAGCATGTATAGTAGCTGAGCTCCCTCAGAAACAGTTTTTATTGACTCTTTTGTTCTCCTATTATGGACTATACTTCCCTCTTCACGTGCCCTATAATTTTGCTAAAACCAGGATATTTTAGATAAGTTAATACAACTCTTGAAATTAGAAATGAGATTGCCTCCTCATCTTGTTTTCTGTTTGTTCAGTAAATTTTCTGTACTAATTCTGTAATGTTAGAATTAATTATGTTCAATTAGCTTAGTAGTCAGCTAATGATTGGTCAGAGATTTCTTGAATGTCTTGAACCAGTGAGTCTTCCTTCTGTCCTTTGCCAGTATGCTTTAAATTTTTGAGAACACAATACTAACACTCAAACAGTTTAAAAGTCTGCCTTGGCCTTTTCTTTTTACTTGCTTGGGATTTCCAGGTCAGACCATGCAGAGAGATCGGAGTGCATTTTGGATTTTTCAGGGCCTGCTCAAAGCCCTGCACATGTGCACAGCCTTCTAAGTCCCCAGAGATACGTCAGAACTTTGCCAAGCCCCTCTGGTTACCACTTTCCTCAAGTCTTCCTTTTAGAGGCTCTTGTTGCTCCGACCAGTGTCATATTCCCAGTCAGCTGCAATATAACATAATTGCTGCTGATTTTTATTTTTGTTTCAAAAAATGCTGGTGATAGGGCTTTTTTTTTTTTTTGGTGGAACAAACTCTGAGTCAGGCCAAATAAAAGCAACACCCTGTAAATGGGCCTTTCTCGGGGACCAGAAATCGATATTAAATACTGACAATGCTCTGGCATGGGACTTTTTGAAGATCTCTTTATGCAGACTATTCCTTCCTTTAGCGGCAAGGTTGCAGTCGTTCACAACCACTGCAGTTGTTAGGCTACTGTCTTTCCAAGTTACCAGAGGCCTGGGAGAGGAAGACAGGACTCCATCAGATGAATAATACTACCAAGACCAGGCCTGGTGGCTCATTCCTGTAATCCCAGCATTTTAGGAAGCCAAGGTGAAAGGATCCCTTGAGACCCGGAGATTGAGACCAGCCTGGGCAACACAGTGAGACCTCGTCCCAGCAACAGCAACCGCAAAAATAGCTAGGCATAGTGGCATATGCCTGTGGTCCCAGCTACTTGGAAGGCTGAAGTGGTGGGATTGCTTGAGCCTGGGAGGTTGAGGATGCAGTAAACCATGATCACAACACTGCACTACAACCTGGGAGACAGACGGAGACCCTGCTTCAAAAAGAAAAATAAATGCAACAAAATGCTATCAATCCTGCTGTTTTCACTTAGATTTAGCAGGGGTTTAGTTGAGTTGAGTTTAGTTTAGTTTAGTTTAGTTTAGTTTTGTTTTGTTTAGTTTTGTTTTGTTTTTGATTAAACGATCTTCAGAGGGCAGCCAGCCTTTGGTTAATTTTCTGTAGCTCTGAAAATGTAATTTCTAGCAATATTTGCCAAAGGTTTTCCTTGCTTTCACAGAGGACAAGTTTAACAGAAGTCCTCGCTTCACCATTCTAGAAGCTACTTCACTCTAATTTCTTTTTTACTTTTTACTTATTATCTATTTGTAACTAATTATTTTGTGGCATGCCATTTCCACATTCATCTGCTAATTTTAAATACTTTCTGGCTTTTATTTAGCAACCCTTCTTGCCATTACAATATATTTAAGACTATCATAATTTGGTAATTTTACTTTTTCTCAGACAATTCAGTAATGTTACAACATTTTAATGCCGTTTCACCTTATGCTTTTTTGTGTCATTTTTACTTTGTACTTAAATTTCTATATAAGACATTGTCTTTATGGTCATTTGCCATTTAAATTTACCTACATTACCATTTATTTTGTGTTACATTTCTTTTTGTGTTTCTATTCTTCCATTTGGGATCTTTTTTTTTCTGCCCAGAATATTATCTTGAGTATTTCTGTAGTGTGGGTTAGTTGGTGTTAAATTTTCCCAGTTTTTTAAATATGAATTTAAATATCTTTACTTTTTATTTCTATTTTGGGTCTGTTCACTGAGCAGTCAAGTCTAGATTGATAAGGGTTTATACTGTTGTTGATTTCAGTTCGTTAATGACGCCATTCAATCATCTTGCGGATTCTATCATTTCATTGAGAAATGTTTCATTTTTATTGTTTCTCCTTTGAAGATAACATGTCCATTTGTTCTAGAAGCTCTTCAGATTTCCTCTTTGCCTTTGAAGGTTAAAGAAAGAAGGTTAAAGATGTGTCTAGATGTGATTTTCTTTGAATTTGTAGAATCTTGATAACGCTTAAAATGATGCTTCAATTTTATTCTCTTGCCCTTTGCTCATGGGACTTCAATTAAACCTATGCCAGACCTTTTCCTAAATCTCAGATTTTTTAGTCTTTTCAATATTTTATCTATTTTCCTCCACCTTTAGCCTTAAGTCTAGATATTTTCTGTTATTTTATTTACCAACTTAATTACTTCATTTTCTGTGTTCTCTGTTCTGTTAAAACTATCTACAGAAACATATATTTCAGTTATTGAATGTTATAGTTATTTAATTTTGGATTGAGTCTATTTATGTAGATTCTATTTCTCAGTTTAAATTCTTCATTTTGTTATGCATTTCCTTGAATAAATTTATCAAAATTTGTTAAATAGCTGTTCCTGGAAGCAGAAATATCTTTCATTCCCTTGTAATATGGTTTGGATATGATTTCTCACGAAATCTCATGTTGAAATGAAACCTCCCTTGTTAGAGTTGAAGCCTGGTGGGAGGTATTTGGATTATGATGGGTGAGTGAGTTCTTGGGGGATCTGGTTGTTGCAAAGTGTGGCACCCTGGCCTGCCCCAGTCTCTGTTGCCTCTGCTCTGCCATGGGTAATGCGTGGTGCCTCTTGGCCCTTTTCCATGATTGTAAACTTCCTGAGGCCTCCCCAGAAGCAGATGCTGGCACTATGCTTCTGGTACAGCCTGCAAAACCATGAGCCACTTAAACCTCTTTTCTTATAAATTACCCAGCCTCTGGTATTTCTTGATAGCAATGCAAGATTTGCTTAATACACGCTGCATGTTAATTTCTATTTTCTAGTTCTTCTCTCAAACATTTTCAGTTACTTGGTCTTCTAGTGGGCTTGGAAACTTTTTAAATTAAATTCCAGCAATTTGGTATAAAAATACAGAGTTATTTTACTGTCATTTTAATCCCGTTGATGTTGTATTTATTTAAAGAGGATTTATATTTTTATTTTACTTTATTTTTTGAAAGTCAATTAAGGAAAGGCCAGATTACATTAATAGGTACTTCTATTGAAGTTATTCATTTCACTTTTTGTGAGAGTTGGTCTTTTTAAATTTTGTCCCTTCTGCTATTTATAGACCTTCTTGGGTTCCAATGGAAAGACTGGGATTTTCGAAGACCTTGGCTAGTATGAACTGCTTTTTTTTCTCCTCAGCCCCACGCATTTGCCTAATCCTCTGCACAACTTCTCAGTTTCTTAGAAACCCTCCTACCTTATTTTCCCATCAGCTTTGTGCTTGTTGGCTAAGACTTATAGTGACAAATAAAGTTTCGGCTCCCATCTTTATGTACCTTTTTCTTTGTGATACTTTTCAGTAAGTCCTTTGCCTTCGTAGATCATGATGATCTTTCAACAGGTGATATAGAAAATACTTTATTCAGTTTTTCTACTTGTCCTCTTTAGAAACAATGTGCCAATACAAGCTCATCTTCCACAGCCAAAGCAGAAGTTCTGATGGTGTTTTTATTTCAGGAGAAGTATTAACAATTTCATAACAGAGTCCTGTAGTAAGAACAATAAAACAGTGAAGAGTCTAAATGAATGCCATTTAAGAAAGAAATAAATTCATTATTGATAGCTGGCCTAGAAGAGAGAAAATATTGACATGTCATAAAGTTTTCAGATATTTAGATTGTTTTTTGCATGAAACAATTATTTTATTTAATGTATATTTATGAGATATAATGTAAACTGATAGAAGTAAGTTTTACTTCCATTTAAGACAGTCTATGCTGATAATTCAAACCCATATAAATACAACAAGCTGTTCTATATAAAGTACAATGTACTCTAGCACCGGGATTGGAGATAAAGTGCCAAGTTGAATGCATTTTAAGAATATTATAAGAGGCTATGAAATGAGAAGAAAGCTAAACTCTAAATAGGCCTTGAAGAATATTTGAGGTTAGTAAACAAATTGGATAGAGTAGATTTTCCATACAGGAAGACTGTTCTGTTTAAAAGCTGTGATTAAAAAAATACAAAGTTTTTTGAATGAAGAGGGCTAATGGGTAGCATTGTCTAGAAGGAGAGTTTATACTGGTCAGTCACAAAGCTACTCTCTACTAGAAATAAACTTGTATCAAAGATCCTTTAGTAAGGCTGGGTATGGTGGCACTTGTCTGTAATCCCAGGACTTTGGGAGGCCAAGGTGGGAAGATTGCTTTAGCCCAGGAGTTCAACAACAAAGTAGGTAATGTGAAGAAACCCTATTTATACAAAAAATAGCCCGGTCAGGCAGCTTTTACTTGTAGTCCCAGCTACTCGGGAGGTTAAGACAGGAGGATACCTTGAGACTGGGGAGGTTAAGGCTGCAGTGAGCCATGATTGTGCCACTGCACTCTGGCCAGGGCTACAGAGTAAGACCCTGTCTCAAAAACAAGCAACCAACAAACAATCCTCAAAGCAAAGATCCTTTAATAATTTATTACACTGTAGAAACCAAGGGAAAACTTTCCCCTTGGCCCTTTGAAGATTCTCTGAAAATACAATTGCGAAAGACAGATTAATAAGAGAAAAGGCATATAAATTTATTTCATGTGTATACATGAAAGCCTTCAGAATGAAGACCCAAAGATACAGGGAAAATTGCCCACTTTTATAATTATATTCAACAAAGCATGGACTGTTGTGTAGAAATATGACAGGATAAAAAGTGTATGATTTAACGTTAATAGACTGGATCTGTTTAGACTCTTCTCAGCCTCTCTGAGCATGCATTACTTTCTCTCAGATATGGGGCAGGACCCTGTCCGGACTGAGGGTTTTATGACCTGCAGTCAAACAGGTAGGTCAGATAATTTTTTATAGCTAGTTTTTACACAGAAAGACAGGAGAAAATTAGAGTAATATTTTTAGGTTTTATGCTGGCTTTTGGGAAAAGAGGTGCTGGCTTCTATGACACTCTCTGGGGAAGAGGGATTCTAGTTTTTAGGGCTAGCCCTGGGAGGCAATGGGACTGAGAGATGGGAGGGCAGGAGACGATCAGAGAAAACTTTTACTTCTGAGGCTACTTTGGAGGTCTTCATTTTGGGGTATTGTTTTTGAATCCTAATAGTACTTCTGTTTGTGGATATTTTTGTACTTTTCTACCAGATGGTAAGGTCTTATAATAGAAAGGATAATGTTTTCTAACTCTCTATCCTTCTCTTCAGGTAATAGAGATTCACAGAAAGTTTTGAGAAGGAAAGAAATAGGTTATAAATCAGTATTTTGAAGATATTTTATTGAGGGTGACCAGAGGTAGAACAGAAATCCATGCAGACTGAAAGTGGTGAATCTCATTAGGAAGCTTTCTGTAGCACAGTGGGAAAAAAGATAAAGGCACAAAAGAACATGGAGGAAGAACTGACACAACTCAGTAGAAATACTGCAGAAAGCTTTAAAAAGAGAGACATGATTGCCTGTCTATCAACTGGTAGAATATTGATTTTATTTGTAGAAACTGGCAAGGAACATTCCCTCACTATGTGACATTTTGTATCACAGTGTTTTGAGTTTTTCACCTTCATATCATTATTATAACTTACAATCATGTTTTCACTTGCATCTAATATCTATCCCCTACAGGATAATTTCAGAGACATCTGCATCTCTCATTCAAGCCCCTGTGTTTCCATAGTGCAAAAGTTATAACAGTGAGAAAATTTTGACAGTGAAAGAGATATGAGCAAACCAACTCCATCTTGCCTTCAATCTCCAAACTACCCATGCTCTTTCCTGGGCATGAGTCAAGTTAACTCTACAAGGAATTTACTTTATAGTTCAAGTATGAAACAAACAAGATAACTGCCTTTCCTGAAAAAAACTTCTTTCCTGACATGGAAAGAGTTTGTAAAACTAACAAATTAGCAGAGCACCTTTGTAAAAGTAACAAATTAGCAAGCAGATTAAAATTATGGTTTAGGAGTCACACAACCAGATGTCTCAAGATTCCCAACCTCTTCAGTTACTCCTATGGGTAATATGACTATTGCAAAACTTAAAATTGGTGTTTGGGTTATTTTTTAAATCCTGTATCCTGATAATCTGGCTCAACTAGTTCTGCGATCCCACCCAGGAACAGCAAGAAGACCTGTTTCATTCCTGACCCGAACAGTCAGCATACTCCATCCCCTAGCCCGCTGTCCACCAGCTAGTTATCTTTAAAAAACTCTAGCCTCTGAATTTTCAGGGAGGGTTATTTGAGTAGGAATAACTCTGGCCTCCTCTTTAGCCAACTCTATGTGTAATAGACACTCTGTATTGCCATATCCTTGTATTGATCAGTTTACTCTATCTGAGCAGCAGACGAGATGAACCTGTTGGGTGGTTACAATAGCATTGAAGTTATTGACACATCTTTGCATGATTTTTACCTGATGGCATTTTTTCATTATTTTGTTAAATGTTGATATCTCCCCTAACTAGACTATAAATTTGTAAATGCTTAGAACTGATGGTCTGTCTAAATCCTATCTGAATGCTAAATCCTACCTTATTTTATCTTTGATGTATTCTGTTCAGCTGGAATTGGACTGAAATAAACCTTATAATTGATAGAAAAAAATAATGTATTGTCATTCTCAGACAAAATTATAGGTATTCCTGAAGCTTCTTAACTTTTAACTTAAAACCAAAGTGACAAACACTTAGAAATGTTAGCTTTAGTAAATTTTCCAAGAGTGCTCTGAGTTCCTAACTATAGTTAATATTCACTCCCATTATCCAATTTGTTTTCTGCTAACCTAAATGTAATCTCCTGAATGTCTGCAATTTGGGTACGCTTTCCATTAAATTATAAACGTTAAAGAACTAGATTTTTAAGACATAATAAAAGCCCATCTGAAACTGATTTAAACAATGCAGGAATGCATTATCTTCTGAGGAAATAGGTAGAGGTCAGGTAGGGTCCCCCTTCCAGCACATCAGGGGTTAATCATCCTCTATGGGATGTGTATAGGAAAAACAAACTATTTTATTCTCTATATGCAAAACATTGCTGACACCAAAAGTGTGGGAGTTTTCCCCACACCAAACAATTTTCGAATTCTCTTTAAATAATTACCAGTATTACACAATTCAATTAAATTCTGATGCTATTTACCAACAGCTACTTTAGACCTAAAAGGTTAAGTGCTCAGTTGCACAATACTCACACCCCCACCTCCCCACTTCAGACACCAGTCACAAGTCCAGGTTTTCATCTGTATTTCTAACCAACTAGCTACAAACTGGGGGTTTATACGATCCTCATTTTGGGTTTGACCATTTGTAAGAACTGCTCATAAAACTCAGGAAAACCATTTAATTTCTGTATTACCTGTTCATTATAAAAGGATGCAACAGTCAAACAAAAGAGATGCGTAGAGCAAGGTATGGGGAAGAGGCTGAGAGCTTCCCTTTGGGTGCACCCCATGATCAGCACCTCTGTGCATTCACCAACCTGGAGGCTCTCAGAATCCTGTCGTTTTGTGTTATTGTAGAGGCTTTATTACGTGGACATGACTGATTATATCATTGCTCATTGGTGATTAAACTGTAGCTCCTCTCCCTTCCTCAGAGGTTAGGGAGTCTGAAGGAAAATTCTAACCCTCTAATCACTTGGTTGGTTCCCTTGGCAATGACTAGCCTTCATCCTGTGTTTATCTAGGGCTTTCCAAAACTCATGTCACTTGCATAAACTGAGGTAAACTTCTTATGAATAACAAAAGACACTTCTCTTACATTTATCACCCCTGTAATTTAGGAAATTCTGAGGAGTTTAGGAGCTTTGGCCAAGAAGGAGTAAAACAATCAAATATATATTGCTTATTATAAATAACAGTATCACAAGATACTGGGATACTTCAGTTGATTTCGGCAATTGTCGTTATCACATCTGTATAGAATAATACCAAAAGTACAGAGAACACTTGTCTCTTTAAGTCTTTTTTATGAGTGAGGGATTCTTCTCAGCACTCTCCCGTTAGATTTGTCCTAATGTTTCATTGGTCAGAATTACATACTCAACGCTAAACAATTACTGCTGTAGGAGACTAAAAATATGCCACCCAAAGTAGGGCTACGAGAAACCCAAATACGCCACCCCAAAATATGTCACTTTGGCATAAAGGTCATTTGGAGCTAATTATTTTGAGAAACTGCAGACACAGGGTAAACTCGAAGAGAGCAGAAGTTACCCCCTTGTAAGGAAAATATACATCCATTAAAAAATATTTGTAGGGGTGTATCAGGTCTCTGTACCAGGAGGAAAAGGATGGCTGTAAACCACTAGAGACTTCTATCAATGAAGCAGGCACCAAACCTTGCTTAACAAACCTTGCTCTTGTTTAGTTCTCCTGATCACTTTCACACGAGTGTGCTTCCTCACACCCTTCTTTCTGTTTCAG
This sequence comes from Leontopithecus rosalia, assembly GCA_028533165.1. Lineage (NCBI taxonomy): Eukaryota > Metazoa > Chordata > Mammalia > Primates > Cebidae > Leontopithecus > Leontopithecus rosalia. Next base: position 3,007,605 of record CM052657.1, on the reverse strand, counting down.
ATGAAGATTGCATTTCAGCCTGAACTATTTCTTTGAGATTTACTCATTTCTCTGAGTATCTCTCATGTCTAAAGGAGGCATACATCTGATAAAGCTTCTGTTTGTTTTTCTCTTGTTACTTTATGTATTGCTACAGGGGTCAGTCCTACCTGGGAACTGTGAAAGGCAGAGGAAAAATTAGTGTTTCCTCTGCTACACTGCAAAGTAGAGTGGAAACTCTGTGACTATCCTAGGCTTATCGTGATCTATTGTGTTATTCTCAATGGAATCCTTTCCTCCTTAATCATGCGGAAGAAAAAGCAAATAACAGTAAAATCTAGACACTTTTAAAAGAAGGGAAAACATAGATTTGTGGTACGTCTCTTACGGTAAACTTTAGAAGTTCTCTGAAGATTTTGCTTAAAAGGAAGAATTTTATTTTGGGAATAAGTCTTATCTAATTTCGTGCCAAGAAAATGAGGTTTATTTTTATGTATATTATGTGCAGTAGGATTTTATATGATAAAACTAAGAAACAAGAAAAATAATCAAAATTCCCTTCAGAATAACATTCATTCCAAATGCCACGTACACATAAGATAAACTCAGAACCAAGAATGCTCAGTGAGAGGCGGAGGAGCAGTAGCTGCCCAAGTTGCACACAGCTCAGTGCTCCTTCCCGCTCCTTCACTTGCCGACCTCAGCCCGCTCACCGGCAGTAGAAGATGGTGAAAGAAACCACCTACTACGATGTTTTGGGAGTCAAACCCAGTGCTACTCAGGAAGAATTGCAAAAGGCTTATGGGAAACTGGCCTTGAAGTAGCATCCTGATAAGAATCCAAATGAAGGAGAGAAGTTTAAATAGATTTCTCAAGCTTACAAAGTTCTCTCTGATGCAAAGAAAAGGGAATTATATGACAAAGGAGGAGAACAGGCAAAGAGGGTGGAGCAGGTGGCGGTTTTGGCTCCCCCATGGACATCTTTGGTATGTTTTTTTTTTTTTTTTTTTTTGGAGGAGAAGGAAGGATGCAGAGAGAAAGGAGAGGTAAAAATGTTGTACAGCAGCTCTCAGTAACCCTAGAAGACTTATATAATGGTGCAACAAGAAAACTGGCTCTGCAAAAGAATGTGATCTGTGACAAATGTGAAGGTAGAGGAGGTGAGAAAGGAGCAGTAGAGTGCTGTCCCAATTGCTGAGGTACTGGAATGCAAATAAGAATTCATCAGATAGGACCTGGAATAGTTCAGCAAAGTCACTCTGTGTGCATGGAGTGCCAGGGCCGTGGGGAGCCGATCAGTCCTAAAGATAGATGTAAAACCTGCAATGGAAGGAAGATAGTTCAAGAGAAGAAGATTCTAGAAGTTCATATTGACAAAGGCATGAAAGATGGCCAGAAGGTAACATTCCATGGTGAAGGAGACCAAGAACCAGGACTGGAGCCAGGAGATATAATCATTGTGTTAGATCAGAAGGACCATGCTGTTTTTACTCGATGAGGAGAAGACCTTTTCATGTGTATGGACATACAGCTGGTTGAAGCACCGTGTGGCTTCCAAAAGCCAATATCCAATCTTGACAACTGAACCATAGTCATCACCTCTCATCCAGGTCTGATTGTCAAGCATGGAGATATCAAGTGCGTACTAAATGAAGGCATGCCAATTTATCACAGACCATATGAAAAGGGTCGCCTAATCATAGAATTTAAGGTAAACTTTCCTGAGAATGGCTTTCTCTCTCCTGATAAACTGTCTTTGCTGGAAAAACTCCTACCAGAGAGGAAAGAAGTGGAAGAGGCTGATGAGATGGATCAAGTAGAACTGGCGGACTTTGATGCAAATCAGGAAAGACGGCGCCATTGCAATGAAGAAGCATATGAGGATGATGAACATCACCCCAGAGGTGGCGTTCAGTGTCAGACCTGTTAATGGGCCAGTGAATAACACTCACTGCTGGCATTTTATGTGCAGTAGTGAATGAGTAAGGACTGTAATCATAATATGCTCACTACTTGCTCGTTTTTGTTTTAATCAACTACAGTAGTGTTTTTAAAAGTTAAATGAATAAAAGCAAATATAAAAGCTCTGACTTTGCCCTGTATGTATGATGACTTCAGCTTGCAAAATGAAGTTTAATACCTGTAAAAACTACTTTACACAGAAGTTCCCCTAGCACTTCTAGGCCAAACCTTGTAACTGACTTCAGCTATGTACATGGACAAGTTTAGACTGAAATGCTAGGTATATGTACTGGCTTCAGTGTATGACCCTTCGTTGTTAAGCTGTGAAAGTAAAACTCTATTTAACTGGCAATAAGAAAAAAAAGTTGTAGAGAAGCGTTGGTCTGTATATTTCTTGTATTAAGTGGGATTCATTGTAATGCCTCTGCATTTATTCTACTGCCTCAACTGTTACTTGAAGATGGCGTAATATATAATTTATCCTGTGGCATAAGTGATAAAATGATACCTTTCTGTAGGAGGGGTTTATCATAATATGCTGCTTCTTGAAGGTTTGCACTTCCAAAATTGTTTCCTTCTGCTGTGCCATCCATATATATATATCTCCATATATATCTTGACCAGTCCTGGTTATTTGCCCCCCTCCTTGTCTGTGGACCATGATAAGCCC
>CM052657.1:2945694-3004494 GCA_028533165.1 Leontopithecus rosalia | reverse complement strand
CTGACCTCTTTTAATACTGGAAGATGACAGAAAAACTTAGCAATACAAAAAAAAAACTAATGCTGATGTGCAAGGGAAAGCAACAAATGATTGATTATGCAAGTCTCTAAGAGGAAGTGTTTTTGCAGCTATTCCTAGCTCAGTAAATCAAAAATAGCTTGCCAGATGTGACTCTCAGTTTTCCATAAAATTTATCATTTTCTATATACATTTAAAAAGCAAAGAAAGAATTTTATAGAGAACAACAACCTCTAAAATGTAGACCAGCCATTTTTCTTTATTTCCTTCTTTCTTTGCTTCCTTCTTTATGATCTATCTTTATATTTGTGTAAAACAAACTTGAGTTTGGACATTGAACTAAGTTGGGCAACTTTTTTTTATTGCTGAACAAACAGACTTCAATATTGTAAGGATTTGTAATGCTGACTCAATAACAATAAAGAGTTGAACTTGGTGAATTTGGAGGTCCCTTTCAATTCCATGATCCTATAATTTTGTTAATGCAGTTTTGGGACACAGAGAACAACACTTGAAAATGCTGGCATAATGAATGCTTTGAATTAAAATAAATCAGAAGGCTGTAAAAGTTGCCTCAGAAACAAAAGCTTCCTAAACTTTTGTTATTTCCTTCCCATCCAAGAGGAGAAAGGGATGCTCTCTGGAGATTATATATATATATATATTCTCCAAAATGTATATATATACATTCTCCAAAATATATTTATATACATTTTTTTGAGACAAGGTCTTCCTCTGCTACTCAGGCTGGAGTGCCATGGCATAATCATGGCTCACAGCAGGCTTGACTTACCAGACTCAAGTGATACTCCAACATCAGCCTCTTGAGTAGTTGGGACTACAGATGCATGCCACCATAACGGGCTACGTTTTTTCTTTTTGTTGTAGGGACAGAGTCTCACTATGTTACCCAGGGTGGTCTCAAACTCCTAGGCTCAGGTGATCCTTCCGTCTTGGCCTTCCAAAGTACTGATTATAGGCATGAGCTACTGTGCCCAGCCTGGATTTTTTTTCTTTTTTTAAAATATGACTAATAACCCTTATTTGCAAAAGAAATGCAATTGTCTGGAGACCCCCATCATAGACATCTCATCAAATAAGTAGGAAAGATGAATTACTAAAGAAAATAAACTGAAAGCTGTCACCACCTGCAAACTGACTTTTCACCTGTTCTTCTAAGCGCAATTCTGAGAGATTATCTGGGAGTCCTTATTTGCATAAAGACACAAACTTTGTTCACGTGAAGTCTACCCCTCACCTTCCCACGACCTGCCACAGAATGCAGAAGAACTTTGCTTCTGGGCATTGTTCTTTGGACTTCTTCATTTTCTCTGAAAATCATTTACCACCTCTAAAATTAGTGACAGACCCTCATTTCACTCTAGGATGGAAGAGGGTATTTAAGCCTCAACCCTTGTTTGAGTCTCATATTTGCAGGACTCCCCTGTCCATATACTGGTTAATACATTTGTATGATTTTTTTCTACTATTCATCTGTCTATTGTCAGTCATTCCAGTGAAACTTCAGAAAGGGTCAGTGGGACTGGATGTGGTGGCTCATACCTATAATCCCAGCACTTTGGGAGGCTAAGGCAGGTGGATCACTTGAGCCCAGAAGTTTGAGAACAGTTTGGGCAACATGAAAAAAATCCACATATGCAAAAAATTTTTAAAAATAACCAGGCGTGATAGCATGTTACTGTAGCTCAGCTACTCAGGAGGCTGAAGTGGGAGAATCACCTGAGCCAAGGAGATCAAGACTACAGTAAGCCATAACTGTGCCAATCTATTTTATCCTGGGCAGTGGAGTGAGACCCTGTCTCAAAAAACAAAACCAAACAAACAAACAAAGAGAGTGAATGGGAAGCTTTTCCTCTGCACCTACATTTTTAATAACCATATGCTAAATATTCCATAAAACCTAAGTTCCAATTTGAACCTGATGGCTCTCAGTATTATAGCAAGCTTTACTTTGCAGCTTATCTGTATTTTCAATATCCATATATTAATTAATTGTTATTTAGTCCCTCAGGTAATAGTTTGTCCTCCTCTGTAGTGCCTCCCAGCTGGACAAAATTGTTTTGCTTCTGCCACGGGATCATGTAGCTTCAAAATAATATTATAAGATGAGAATCATCCATAAAAGTATTTTAGTTCTTTGAAATACCTTAAAAATCTACTCACCTGCATTATAATTTTTAAGTACAGTCAATTTGCTTATGTTCTCATTATATTATCCTCAGCTATATTTTAGGACAATGAGTTTCAAAACTGTGATGTTTGCAGAATTCATCTGGGGCATTTGTAAAAAGTTGGGTTCTTAGGCTACCCCAAATATTTTTTTAATGAATCCTAAGTATTTCAAGAGCTCTAGTTGACATGTCTGAATTTTTATGAAGGACTCTGTAATTATGATGCTGGAGATAGCATTTTCTCTGGGGCAAATTTTAAAAAATTTTGATCCTCACCATTTATTCTTCATAACTCTTTTCTTGAAGTACAGTCAAGAATTTAACTTTAAATACCACAAAATATCAAATATTCCAGTGATAATTGTAAATTCAGACATTTTTCTTGTGTGTGGTGGCTTGATACTCTTATCAGTGGAAAATCTTCTTATTTCACCCCAAAATTCTATGTTGAAAGTAACACTAAGAAATTATATTACTTATAAAATTGCTCATGATCTCATATAATTCACTATTAATTATTATGGATTTAATTGATTTGCTGACTAATTATGGTATTACATAATTACTAATTAATGTGCCTATTAGCAGTGGATGTCTCTGAGATCCTGATGTCAACAGAGATGACAACTCATGCTGGAATACTGGCTTACAAGATAAAGCACATTAAGCCAAGTTCCTTTTTGGCAATTCAGAATCTAAATGTTATTTCCTGGAATCCAAGATACAATTGCCTTATTATAGCAAACTCTGGCCTGTAGTAAATCAAATTAAAGCATATTTCTAGTTTACTTTAAGTCTTAATTCTAGTGCATTTAGTTCAAAGTTCAAAACAATAAAACTAGAAGAAGGACAAAAATGATAAAAGAGATAAAAATACAGCTCCTGTTAGGAAAGATTAGGTTAGTACTATCTTCAAATTAGAAAGCACCTTTGTGGTTGTCCAGTATTTTCTGCTTTACAAGAAAGATTTTTTTTTTTTTTGGTAATCATCTGTTTTCTAAACATGGCCAGAGGCAAGGAGGGAATCTATTCTGTGCTTCTTTTGAAGTAGTCTTATCTCCTGGTAGACAGCAATAAATATTAGACCTACTTCCTTATATTTAACCAAAATTAGCACTCCTATACTTTTCTAACTAGAATTGATCATGAAATAACTCTGTATCCCATTTCCTATGGCGGCAGAAGAATAGGTGGGGATATGTGGGGTGGGCTGAGCTAACATTCATATTTTATCTTGTGTACTAGATATTTGCAATGTATTGGGAACTTTTCTTTTTATTTGTTTGCGTTGAAGAAGATATCCCCATCCCTCCCCTACCCTTAATTTAGAGATACACAGGCTATGACTTGGAGAAGTTAAGCAGCTTGTTCTTGGTCATAGCTTACAGGGATGATAGTCAGACTAGAACCCGGATCAATTTAGTTAATTCTTTTAACAGCCTCAGTTTCTAATGCATTGAGAGCTGTCAATCAGCCTTTACTTCTTTTACATCTATTGCATTGTTGGGGCTCATAAGATAATACCACAATGCTGAGCACTTTTGAATTAAAACTCCTACCCACCCCTAAGAATCTCATTAATTAACCAGGAAAGACTAACCTCCAGAAAGACAAAAGACGAAAAGTCCTCATCACACCCAGGTAGACTTTTCATCTTTCTGAGAACAGCCCCAAGAGATACCTGGGAGAGTTTATTTTCATAATAAGACCTTTGTTCACAATGTGCTTCCATCCCTCACTTTCCTATAACTTGTCAGTCCCATCCAGTCCAAAGAGGATAATTTACTAACTATTGTCTGCTCTTTGGGCTCATTCATCTCTTCTAAAAATCATTTAATACTTCTCAAAACCTGCTTACAATCTCCAATATCCCCCTCCCCCATGAAGAGGGTGCTACTTAAGTTTAATTCATCTGGGTCTTCTCTGAGTCTCATATTCTGTACTGATCTTCGGCTTATGCACATTAGTGCATTTGTATGCCTTTTCTTCTATTAAGCCATCCACTGTCAGCTTATTTCAGCACACTTAAATCCTCAGAGGAGGAGGGAAAATTCTCTTTACCCTTAAATTGTGCCAGGCACTATTTTTTAATTTTTATTTATTTATTTTTTTGAGATGGAATTTCGCTCTTGTTAACCAGGCTGGAGTGCAATGGCGCGATCTTGGCTCACCGCAACCTCCGCCTCCTGGGTTCAGGCAATTCTCCTGCCTCAGACTCCCGAGTAGCTGGGATTACAGGCACGCGCCACCATGCCCAGCTAATTTTTTGTATTTTTAGCAGAGACGGGGTTTCACCATGTTGACCAGGATGGTCTCGATCTCTTGACCTTGTGAACCACCCGCCTCGGCCTTCCAAAATGCTGGGATTACAGGCTTAAGCCACGGCGCCTGGCCCGGCACTATTTTAAGTACTGAATATGTAGTGGTGAATAAATCACATTGTTTCTAATTTCAAAACATTTATTCTCTAGTGGAATAAACAAATTTAAACTATGTATAAAATATATGTTAACAAAGATACCTATAAAATCAAGCGGTGATAGATACTATGAATGAATTAAAGAATTAATAACTGGAGAGACATTTAGATAGAACTCGTAGGGAACTTTTTCAATAGAAAGTAACATCTGAGCTGGGACCTGAGGAATGAATTTGGCTGGAGGAAGGAGTAAGAACACTTCATGGGCAATTTCAAATCCCAAAGTTTGTTTCAAAGTTTGAAACCTGGTAAATCCATACCCAAGGAACTGAAAACCACCAATGTCGCTAAAGCAAAGCACCACAAAGTCAGAGTGGCTAAGAAGGAAGGCTTCCTAAATCAAGGAATTGTTTACTATTCACTCTCCTTTCTACTGCTTTTCTTACATTTGTCTGTAGCAGTGATTAAAAAGTAGCTCGATGCCTGGTCTGGCAGTCACACAGCCTTCTTCATCACAATCATCACACATTCTCAGAATCTCAGTGCCATAACTACTCTGTTCTGGGAAACGCCAAGTTCAATTTTTTTAAAATTGTACTTTAGGTTCTGGGGTGCATGTGCAGATCATGCAAGATTGTTGCATAGGTACATACATGAGAAGGTGGTTTGTTGCCTTCATTCCCTCATCACCTATATCTGGCATTTCACCCCACATTATCCCTGTCTACCTTCCATACTCTCACTGTCCCTCCCCTACCCTCCCCAACTGACTACAGTGTGTGATGCTCCCCTCACTGCATCCGTGTGTTCTAATTGTTCAACATCTGCCTATGAGTGAGAAAATGTGGTGCTTGGTTTTCTGTTCTTGTGTCAGTTTGTTGACAATGATGGTTTCCAGATTCATCTGTGTCCCTATGAAGGACACAAACTCATCATTTTTTATGGCTGTGTAGTATTCCCTGGTGTATATGTGCCACATTGTCTTTATCCAGTCTGTCATTGATGGACATTTGAGTTGGTTCCAGGTCTTTGCTATTGTAAACAGTGCTGCAGTGAACATACATGTGCATTTGTCTTTATAATAGAACAATTTATAATCCTTTGGGTATATACCCAGTAATGGGATTTCTGGGCCAAATGGTATTTCAGTTTCTAGGTCCTTGAGGGATCACCACACTGTCTTCCACAATGGTTGCACTAATTAGCACTCCCACCAACAGTGTAAAAATGTTCCTATTTCTCCACATCCTCTCCAGCATCTGTTGTCTCCTGATTTTTTAATGATTGCCATTCTAACTGGTGTAAGATGGTATCTCAATGTGGTTTTGATTTGCATTTCTCTAATGACATGTGAAGATGAGCATTTTTTCTTATGTTTGTTGGCTTCATATATGTCTTCTTTTGAAAAGTATCTGTTCATATTCTTCACCCACTTTTGAATGGGTTTGTTTTTTCTTGTAAATCTGCTTTAGTTCTTTGTGGATTCTGGATATTAGCCCTTTGCCAGATGGGTAGATTGCAAAATTTTTTTCCCATTCTGTTGGTTGCTGGTTCACTCTAATAATTGTTTCCTTTGCTGTACAGAAGCTCTGGAGTTTAATTAGATCCCATTTGTCTATTTTGGCTTTTGTTGCCATTGCTTTTGGTGTTTTAGCCATGAAGTCCTTGCTATGTCCTGAATGGTTTTGCCTAGGTTTTCTTCTAGGGTTTTTATGGTGTTAGGTCTTAACGTTTAGATCTTTAATCTGTCTGTAGTTAATTTTAGCGAAAGGTGTCAGAAAGGGGTCCAGTTTATGCTTTCAGCACATTGCTAGCCAGTTATCCCAACACCATTTATTAAACAGGAAATCCTTTCCCCATTGCTTGTTTTTGTGAGGTTTGTCAAAGATCAGGTGATTGTAGACGTGTGATGCTGCTTCTGAGGCCTCTGTCTGTTCCATTGGTCTATATCTCTGTTTGGGTACCAGTACCATGCTGTTTTGAGTACTGTGGCCTTGTAGTATAGTTTGATGTCAGGCAGTGTCATGCCTCCAACTTTGTTCTTTTTGTTTAGGATCGTTTTGGCTATGTGGGCTCTCATTTGGTTCCATATAAAGTTTGAAGTGTTTTTTTCCAGTTCTGTGAAGAAGGTCATTGGTAGCTTGATGGGGGTAGCTTTGAATCTTTAAATTACTTTGGACAGTATGGCCATTTTCATGATATTAATTCTTCCTAACTATGAGCATGGAATGTTTCTCCATCTGTTTGTGTCCTCTCTTATTTCATTGAGCAATGGTTTGTAGTTCTCCTTGAAGAGGTCCTTTACATTTTTTGTTAGTTGTATTCACAGGTATTTTATTCCTTTTGTAGCAATTGTAAATGTCAGTTTGTTCCTGATTTGGCTCTCTGTTTCTCTGTTATTGGTGATTTCTGCATGTTGATTTTGTATCCTGAGACTTTGCTGAAGTTGCTTCTCAGTTTCAGGAGCTATTGGGCTGAGAAGATGGGGTCTTCTAAATATACAATCATGTTGTCTGCAAATAGAGACAATTTGGCTTCCTCTTTTCCTAATTGAATACCCTTTGTTTCTTTTTCATGCCCGATTGCTCTGGCTAGAACTTCCAAGACTTTATTGAATAGGAGTGGCGATAGAGGGCATCCTTTTCTTGTGCCAGATTTCAAAGGGAATGCTTCCAGTTTTTGCCCATTCAGTATGATATTGGCTCTGGGTTTGTCATAAATAGCTTTTATTATTTTTGATATGTTCCATGGATACCTAGTTTATTGAGGGTTTTTAGCATAAAGTGCTGTTGACTTTGTCAAAAGCCTTCCCTGCACCTATTGAGATAATCATGTGGTTTTTGTCTTTGGTGCTGTTTATGGGATGGATTACATTTATAGACTTGTGTATGTTGAATCAGTCTTGCATCCTTAGGATGAAGCCTCCTTGATCACGATTGATAAGATTTTTGATTTGCTGTTGCATTCTGTTTGCCAGTATTTTATTGAAGATTTTTGCATCTATATTCAGCATGGATATTGGCCTGAAGTTTTCTTTATTAGTTGCATCTTTACTCGGTTTTGATATTAGGTTGATGTTGGTCTCATAAAATTAGTTGGGGAGGATTCCCTCTTTTTGTATTGTTTGGAATAGTTTCAGAAGGAATGGTACCAGCTCCTCTTCGAACTTCTGATCGAAGTCGGCTGTAAACCCATCTGGACCTGGGCTTTTTTTAGTTGGCAGGCTATTAATTGCTGCTTTAACTTCAGCCCTTGTTATTGGTCTATTCAGGGTTTCAACTTCTTCCTCGTTTAGTCTTGGGAGACTGCAAGTGTCCAGGAATTTATCCATTTCTTCCAGGTTTACTGATTCGTGCACATAGAGTTGTTTGTAGTAATATCTGATGGTTTATTGCATCTATTTGATTATTCTCTCTTTTCTTTTTTTATTAGTGTGCTAGTGTTCTATCTATTTTGTTGATCTTTTTAAAAAAAACCAGCTTCTTGATTTGTTGATTTTTTGAAGGGTTTTTGTGTCTCTGTGTCCTTCAGTTCTGCTCTGATCTTGGTTATTTCTTTTCTTCTGCTAGCTTTTGAGTTTTTTTGATCTTGCACCTCTAGCTCTTTCAATTTTGATGATAGGGTGTCAATTTTAGACCTTTCCTTGCTCCTCATGTGGGCATTTATTGCTGTGAATTTCCCCTCTAGACACTGCTTTAAATGTGTCCCAGAGATTCTGGTATGCTGTGTATTCATTCTCCTTGGATTCAAAGAACATCTTTATTTCTGCCTTCATTTCATAGTTTATCCAGTCAACATTCAGGAGTCAGTTGTTCAGTTTCCATGAAATTGTGTGGTTTTGAGTTAGTTTCTTAATCTTGAATTCTAATTTGATTGCACTGTGGTCTGAGAGACTGTTGGTTATGATTTTCATTCCTTTGCATTTGCTGAGGAATGATTTACTTCCAATTATGTGGTCAATTTTAGAGTAGGTGTGATGTGGTGCTGAGAATGTATATTCTGTGAATTTGGGGCGGAGAGTTCTGTAAATATCTATTAAATTCACTTGGTCCAGATCTGCATTCAAGTCCTGGATTTCCTTGTTGATTTTTCTCTCATTGATCTGTCTAATATTGACAGTGGAGTGTTAAAGTCTCCCACTATTATTGTATGGGAATATAAGTCTCTTTGTATGTTGTTAAGAGACCTTTATTATCAGGGTGCTTCTGTATTGGGTGCATATGTATTTAGAATAGTTAGCTCTTCTTGTTTTATTGATCCTTTTACCATTATGTAATGCCCTTCTTTGTCTCTTTTGACTTTTGTTGGTTTAATGTCCGTTTTATCAGAGACTAGGATTGCCACCCCTGCTTTTTTTTGTTCTCCATTTGCTTGGTAAATCTTCCATCCCTTTATTTTGAGTCTATGTGTGTCTTGGCACATGAGAAAGGTCTCCTGAATATAACACACCAATGGTTCTTGGCTTTTTATCCAGTTTGCCAGTCTCTGTCTTTGATTGGGGCATTTAGTCCATTTACATTTAAAGTTAATATTATTATGTGTGAATTTGATCTTGCCATTTTATTACTGTTTGGTTGTTTTGCCCTTTGGTTGGCATAATTTCTTCATTGCGTCATTGGTCTTTACCATTTGGTTCTTTTTTGTAGTGGCTGCTACTGGTTTTTCCTTTCTGTGTTTATTGCTCCCTTCAGGTGCTCTTGTAGGGCAGGTCTGGTAGTGACAAAATCTCTCAGCAATTTCTTGTCCATAAAGGATTTTATTTCTCCATCACTTATGAAGTGTAGTTTGACTGGATATGAGATTCTGGGTCGAAAGTTCTTTTCTTTAAGGATGACGAATATTGTCCCCCACTCTTTTCTGGCTTGTAGGGTTTCCACAGAGAGATCCACTGTGAGTCTGGTCTGCTTCCCTTTGTGGGTGACTTGACCTTTCTCTCTGGCTGCCCTTAGCAGTTTTTCCTTTGTTTCAACCCTGGTCAATCTGATGATTATGTGCCTTTGGGTTGCTCTTCTAAAGGAGTATCTTTGTGGTGTTCTCTGTATTTACTGTTTTTGAATGTTAGCCAGCTTACCAGATTGGGGAAGTTCTCCTGGATAATATCCTGAAGAATGTTTTCCAGCTTGGATTCAATCTCCCCGTCATCTTCCAGTATACTTATCAAGCATAGATTAGGTCTTTTCACATAATCCCGTATTTCTTGAAGGCTTTGTTCATTTCTTTTCACTCTTTGTTCTCTTTTCTTGCCTTCTTGTTTTATTTCATTGAGTTGATATTTAGTCTCTGATATCCTTTCTTCTGCTTGATGTTTTCAGCTATTGAAACTTGTGTATGCTCCATGAAGTTCTTGTGCTGCGTTTTTAGCTCCATCAAGTTGTTTATGTTCTTCTCTAAGCTGGTTATTCCAGTTAGCATTTTGTGTAATGTTTTTTTAAAAGGTTTCTAGTTTCTTTGCATTGGATTAGAACATGTTCCTTTAACTCAGACAAGTTTGTTATTACCCACCTTCTGAAGCCTGCTTCTGTCAATTCATCAAATTCATTCTCCATCCAGCTTTGTTCCCTTGCTGGTGAGGAGTTGTGACCTCATGACGGGGGAGAGGCGTTCTGGTTTTTGATGGTTTCATTCTTCTTGCATTGATTTCTTCCCATTTTGTTGGATTTATATAGTTTTGATCTCAGATAGCTGCTTGGGGAGGCGGCCTTTCCTTTGTCTTCCTGCAGAGGCGCTGCTGGGCTGCCGTGGATTCAGTGGAGCTCCCGCTTCTCTCATTTACTCAGGAAATTGAGGCTGGCTTCTGCAATGGCAGCTGCCCGTCCCCCACTGCAGAGCTTCATCGTTCCTCGTCACTCTCTAATGGATGTACTGGGTGCAAAACTCTGGAGTGAGAGTTTTTTAGCCTGCTGGGCTTTATGCGAGTGCTGAGGGGGGTTGACCTGTCCTTCCTTCTGGGCTGTTTCCCTGCTTTCAGTTCCCCTTCTTTCTGGGGGAGCAGGTAGCTCTGTCCAGCCAGCTTTCAGCCAGTGCTCCTACCTAGATCTGTGCAGACAGCCCGGGTGCTGGCTGAAATTGCCGTTCTGCCCTGTTCAGGCAGCTCACCAAGGCTTTTCAGCCTAGCAAGGATCTGTTCTGTGGGTTATAGAGGGCTCGGGTGGAGCACTGTACTCAAACCAAAGTCCCAGATGGGAAGATTCCCCACTCCTTTGGTTGGTTGCATGCCCCACCTTGCCTCAACTTGCCCTATTTGATTTATACTCACTGTCCAACCCGACCCACAAAATGAACATGGTACCTCATTTGGAATTTTGGAGACCACTTGACTTCTCCATCTCTCTCACTGGGAGCTGCTTTCTGGAGCTGCCTCTTATTCTGCCATCTTGAGATCCCCCCAAATTCAATTTTAATGAAGTTCTTTTAGTTCCCAGAGCACAGACACAGCCAGACCAGTCTCTGAAAATTTTTACTTTATGAAAAATGTAAATTATAAGAACACTCATAGAACAAAAGGGAGAACATTTCATGGAAATTTTTACATAAGTAAGTCAGGCTGAGTCTCCTAATGCCTGAGACTGGGCTGTTCCTTGTTTTACAGGGTGGACTATGGAATCTTCCCTGCATCCCAGAATTTGGGACCTAATCCATAATTAATCTTGAAACTGCTCCAGTGTGTTTGAGAGGAACAGATGTTCTCTAACTGGCACAAAGTTTTATGTATATCCATTTTTATTGAACTAATTGTATTGCTCCAATTTTCTATAACTTTCCTAATTTTCTGTATTGTACTTATCAATATTTAAGAGAGAGGTTTATTGAAGTCTTTAGTTACAATGGTAGGTATGTCAATTTTCAAATATAATTTGTATTGATTTTTGCCTTATATCATATGAAGCTATTTTATTTTTTGTAGATATTTAGAATTGTTATAACTTTATAGTAAGTTAAATGTGATTATGATCTAAAACTTTATGTCCAATATAGACTTAATTTAAACATGGAAATATGTAATATTACTATTCCTATACAAGTTGGTTTTTGATTAGTATTTCTCTATAGTATCTTTTTCCTCTATACTTTTCTTTTGAATCTTTCCATGTGTTTATGTTAAAGGTCTGTATTTTGTTAATATTGTCAGTTAGATTTTATTTTTTAAATCTCAGAATCTCTGTTGTTTAACTGGTAAGTTTATATTTATCACCATTATTGATATATTTTTCCCTATTTCAATTGATTTAACAGAACCCACAATCTTAAACTAGTATTAATGGTTTGGAAGGGGATTCAAGAGAGGTATATTGATAGCTCTGTGGTTTTTGGTAACTCTTTAAATTGATATAATTATTAAATTTACCCAACTTTTTTTTTTTTTTTGAGACAGCCTGTCACCCAGCTTGGAGTTCAGTGTTGTAATCCCAGCTCAACCTCTCAGGCTCAAGAGATCAGCCCAAAGTAGCTGGGACCACAGGTGTGCACCACCATGCCCTGCTAAATTTTTTTCTTAGTTATTTTGGTGGAGACAGTCTCACCATGTTACTCAGGCTGTTCTCAAATTCTTGGGCTCAAGCAGTCCCCTCTGAATGGCCTCACAAAGTGTTGGTATTACAGGCATGAGCCATTGCATCTGGCCTATTCAATCTATTTTTAAGTTCATCTTTGTCTACTTAATAAAGTGATTAGTGTTTACAAATAATTGTTACTTCACTTAATTTAATATAATTTTTTGTTTATGAAAAAGACTGAACTATGCTCAATAGACAGTGGTTCCTTGACACATGGTGTTGAACATGACAGATACACTCTGTGTTCTCATATAGCTAAGGGAGTTGGGCAAAAGATTACAGATCAACAAGTAACTCTAGGAGTAGAGTGAAACTATGGGAAAATGTGACACAAATAATTTTCATAGTTTGAAGTTTAGAGAAAGCCTTCAGAAGGCGTTCCCAAGTAGAATCGGGTCTTAATAAGAAAAAGAGTTCATGTAATAAAAATCGAGGAGGAAGAGCATTCTAGGCAAGGAGACTAGGCTATGTGAAGATTGGAGAATGCAAAGACCATAGGAAATTTGAAGAAATGAATAGAACCCAATGAAGAGAAAGATGGGCATGAGCTAAAATGGGTGAGGTAGAACACAGAAATCGTGCAGAGCCAATCAGAAACATTGAAGGATTTTACATCAGAACCATTTCTCCATTTTTAGAGAGTACTTATTTTTCAGGGCTAATATGTAAAGATGAAGAATCCTGGTAATTCATA
The DNA here is from genome assembly GCA_028533165.1 of Leontopithecus rosalia. NCBI lineage: Eukaryota > Metazoa > Chordata > Mammalia > Primates > Cebidae > Leontopithecus > Leontopithecus rosalia. Next base: position 2,991,618 of record CM052657.1, on the reverse strand, counting down.
TCCACTGTTTTTAACCCAGCCAGAAAAATAATTAGCCTTAGGAAGGAACTGACCCACTTCAATCAGGCACAGTGGGTGATGGTTAATAGCTATGTCTTCCTTGTGGAACACTGGGGTTCCCATATCTTTGAAAGACATAAAATCATTCTCACGTACAGATATTACTATCTGGCCACATAAATTCTCCCCCAGTACACAGATGCTTTCTTGGCCTCTGAGGTGTTTGTCTTAATGAACTGCTGTTCTTTCAACAGTTCTGGTTTCTCAGCAATTATTTCACTTAGCAATTGGCTTTTAAAGTTCAATAATTCTCATTTCCACAGCATGTGTTTGAGAAGCAAAACACACTTTCACACTACACTGTGACACCACATCTTTCTAGCAACATCATTCCAGCCAGCAATCTCGGTCAGCACATATGTTAGACACTTGTTTGGCAGCAGGGCACAGCATTGTTATATGCTGAACAGTCACTGGACTTGGCACGCATTTCTCACTACATAACACCCTTCTAATGTCTTTTGCCAATATGCCTACTAGAAATGAAGTTTTATCAATTACTCGGAATATTATGCCTTCATGGTTATTTCACAATAACCGTGAAAATCAAGGAATTCATTTTGATATGTACAATTCCACTTAATGTCAATGGAGACGGTAACTTTATTTGGAGATAGGTTGTTGCAGATATAGTTAGTTGAGTTAGGTCATACTGCAGCATGATAAGCCCCTGATCCAATATGACTGGTGTCTGGTGTGCATATAAAGAGAAAACTTACAGACACACATAGAGGAAAGATGACGTGAGAAGACTCAGAGAAGACAGTCATCTACAAGCCAAAGAGAGAGGTCTAGAATTCATCCTTTTCCTAAAATCTGCAGAAAAAACTAACACTGCCACCACCATGATTTTGAACTTCTAAACTCTAGCATTGTGAAAAAATAAATTTCTGTTGGTTAAGTGATGAGTTTGTGGTACTTCGTTATATCAGTCTTAGCAAACAGTGAGACTGTTTGCTAAGTCTTAGCAAAACAGCAGTATTGTTGTTTCCGTTTCTAAACTCACAGTGACAATCTTTCCCACAAGTATCTAATGATTCATACAATCTGAATCTCTCATTTCAGAAAAATAATCTATAGGCTGTTAAATCATACCAAACTGTAACCTATTTTAGGAAATGTTGCATCTTTGAAAGATCATCTGGAAAGCATTCTTTTTGAGAATTGTCTATATCAGTGAATTGGTGATAATATTTTTGGAAGAGGGAATCTTGATATTCAAATCACAATTTATGGTTTAGTTCAGGACCTCAGTTTTTGAAGGAATATTTCATGGCTTAGACTGCAGGGGCAAAGCAATCTGTTTTTGATACATAATTGGTGCCAGTAGTTGGGAACAAATTAATTCCAACCCCCCAAAAAAAACCCAACCAATTTGTTCCTAATTGTAAAAACAATTGACAGAAAGATTGTACAGCCCGCTGCTCTCATATAAACAGTGAAATTACCTTAGCTGTGACAAGTAAGCAATGAGAAAACAGTAGCTCTAATTAGCATTTTGACATTTATGCATTTTGGAAAATGCTGGGAATAACGCAATGCTTTAATAAGGTATATTCCGGATTATTCTTACTGGAAGGTGTCAACTAGTATTTCTATGTCTAATAGCTTCATTGCCACTGTCACGTTAATTTGTCAGAAAGAGTCAAAATACATATACAAGATTAAGAGCACATCACAGGATTTTGGAAAATATCTTCCAACTAGCAACTAGGAAGCACACAGATACACTTCTGATTTATGCGTGAACACCTGCACAGATAGAGATTCCACAGTGGCTCTTAGTAACCAATGCTAATGTTAGTAATTTTGAAATTCAACCATCAGAAACCTCCTAGATCTTCTATCCTAAATTCCTTTCTTCTTCTTGTCTCTGGAGGGTAGAAACAACTAACAAAATGTATAACACAAAATAATCATTATTCAACAGAATGTTAAAAACAAAATCTCAGGCTTTAACCTTCTATTTATAAAATTTAATTTATTCAACACTCATGTAGTGAGGGGTAAAAGGGGTCAAGCACTATTCTAAGTGCTGGAGATACAGAGGTAAAGAGGTGAAGTGCTTCAGCTTCTCTTAGTGACACTTATGTTCTAGTGAGAGAGAAAAGCAATATAGAAAAAAAAGTAAGAAAAAAAACCTTTAGGTAATAATGAGATCTCTGAAGAAAACTATTGTGAGGGAATGGAAAGGAAGGGAGCTGGGATTGGGTTGGTGAGTAATTAAGAGCTACTATGATCAGCAGAGTCCTCTGAGTAGGCATATGAATGATGTGATGTAACACACCATGCGCAGCTCTATCCAAAGCATTTCCCAGAAGGAGGGAATATGAAATGTAAAGTCTCTAAGGCAGAAAATGCCTAGGTCCTAGAAGGTAAACAAGAAGTCCAGTGTATGGCTGGAGAAAAATAATATAGAGGGAGAGTGCCAGGGAAAGAGATCAGAGATACAGACAGCAGGCAGAGCATGCATCCTGGCCCCATTCTGGTATATTTGGCTTAATCATCATATTTAATTAAAAACTAGAATTAGAGTATAATGCATGTAATATATGCTACTATGGTTTGAATAGTTTCTCCAAATTCACTTTGAAACTTAATCCCTAAATGTAGAAAGATACGGAAGGGTGGCTGTATAGAAAGGTGGGGCCTTTAAGAGATGATTGGATCATCAGGATTTTGCCCTCATGAATGGATTAATCCACTCATGGATTAATGGATTAAAAGGTTAGTAGGTTAAAGTGTTATTATGAGAGTGCAGCTGCAGGTTTTATAAAAAGAGAAAGACCAGAGCTGGCACATTAGCATGCTCATCTCCCACACCACATAATATTCTGTGCAGCCTCTGGACACTGTAGAGTCCCATTCAGCAAGAAGGCTCCCAGCAGAGGCAGCCTCTCCACCTTGGATGTCTTAGTCTCCATAACTGTAAGAAATAGATTTCTTTTTGAAATAAACTATTCAGATTCAGGTATTCTGTTATAAGCAACAATAAAAATGGATTAAGACATACACTTATCAAATGTTAACGTTGCAAAATACAGGAAAGAGCTCTATTCTCTAAAGGATAGAATATTAAATCAGTATGAGTTAATGGAAAACTTCCTATAACATAATCTCAGTGGAGTCACTAATCTTATATGGTGGAAAGTAGCTCAGTTAATATATACAGGCCTCATTCTCCCTATCCCTTAAAGAAAGGCGGGGGTGGGGGAGGGTTGGATTACACTATTATACATTTTTTCAGCTTTGAGAATTGATGAATTTAGGTAATATCCTTTTATGGATTAAAGCAATAGCTCAAATTTACTAAGAAGAAATATAGTAGCAACAAGTAGTACCACATTTGTCTTTACAATTTTAAATTATGTGTCAGAAGAAAGAGACTAGAAATCCTTGAAAATCTCTAGAAAGTTGCAACTAATTTTAGATTTCAGAAAATAATATGATCATAAAGAAATAAAAAAATAAAAGTCTAGCACACTTTGATTTAAGGCTGTAAGGCTCAATTTATATCTAATTTTAACGTTCTCTAATCTAGTGAATTTTTAAATGACATTTCCAAATTTTTTTTATTATATTGCATCCTAGACCTATTCTGTTATTTCTTTTGAGATAAAATTCACATGTATAAAATTTAACATTTAAAGTACAAAATTTAGTGGTTTGGGTATATTTACAAGGTTGTTAAACTATTTTATTCCAGATCATTTTTATCCACCCCAAAAGAAACCTTGTGCCCATTAGCAGTCACTCATCTTTTCCCTCTCTAGGCAACCATAAATCTGTGCTCTATCTCTGTGAATATGCTTCTTCTGAACATGTTCTACAAATAGAACCATAGAATATGTGGCCTCTTGTACTTAGTGCGATGTTTTCGAGGTTTATCAATGGTGTTGTACATATCAGTACTTCTTCCTTTTTAGTCATGAATAATGTCCCATTGCATGGATATGCCACATTTTATTTACCATTCGCCTGTTGATAGACTTTTGGGTTATTTCCACTTTTTAGATGTCATGAATAATTCTTCTATGAGCATTTATACACAAGGTTTTGTGTAAACATATTTTTTAAGGAGTAGAATTGTTGTACCTTACAGTAACTCTGTGTTAATCTTTTTGAGGAACTATCAAACTGTTTTCCAACACAGTGGTATCATTTTAAATTTCTTCCAGCTACCAAATATAGGAGAGTTCCCATGTCTCCATGTTCTTGCTCCACACTCTCATGTATTTTGGGATTAATCAATAGATGTGTTTTGGAAGAGATGAAAGATTTCGAATTTTTTTTTCAGATCACAGGATAATGAAATTCAAATTTAGAGAAATTCAAAGTAAACTATTTTACAAACACTTTACTGCAGCTGTTTACAAAATTAGTTTCCTTTAAGATAAATGCAAAAAAAGCAAGCCTTGTGGATGCTATTATTGACTCAGCATATTTGCTTAATCTGCAGTATGTTCAGAACTACACTGTGTATCTCTTCATAATTCACAGTCCTTTCATATGTCTGATATTCCGTCTCAGAGAAAGAAAATATGTAGATAATGCCTATGACATTTCAAAGCAATTTAGCAGGGCATAAGTACTGGGTGATAAAAAGATGAAACAGATCAAGATTGGGGTGTATTGCTAGACTGTTAGTGTAGGCAGATTAAGAAAGTTAGGCTTGGCTGACAATAGATATAATTTGGTCCCTGGAGTATTCTAACCCCAAATTCATTCGTCAGGTGTATGATTAATAGCAGGAAGCCAAAATGTATCAAGATGCTCCAACAGGACTGTAATGATTTGTGAGAAAGCAATCAGAAGATATTCAGAATTCCAGGAAGATTGTTTTTGGCAAAATTTGAAAAATAGGTAAATAGCTCCCTGCCCTGGGATGAGAATTTCTGGCAGTGTTTTATTTTCTAGGGCCTGGCAAAAACATCATAGTTTTAGGATAGGTGTGAAATACTAAGGAAGTTACAAGAAAAAGCATGTGCAAAAGGAGCCCTAATCAAAGCCAAACAATAAGAATTACAGCATAACATGTCAACATGAGCACCGATCTTAGGCAAAGGGACCTCATTATCTAAATAAGAGCATAAATATGAAAAGCACGACCTGAAAGTCATTGGTTAGCAATGGCTTTGCTCTAGGGTAGAGGAAAGCAGATTAAAAACCCTGAAACTCAGGGATGAGTCCTGAGGCCTGGGGTATCACTGGTTGGTCTGATAAGGGTTAACAGGTTAACCCAGGAAAAACGATTGGTTTGTGGTAAACTTGGAAGTTTCATTCTACGTGCATTCTATATATGTGGGAAAGTGACTTGAATCTAAATCTTACTGAGATTAAAGTTGCTTTTGTACTTTATAGGTTTTTTTTTGTTTGTTTTGTTTTTTGTTTTTTGTTTTGAGATGGAGTCTCATTCTGTTACCCAGTCTGGAGTGCAATGGCGGGATCTTGACTCCCAGTTCCAAGCTATTCTCCTGCCTCAGCATCATAGCTGGGATTACAGACACCCGCCATCATGCCCGGCTAATTTTTGTATTTTTGGGGAAACGGGGTTTCACCATGTTGGCCAGGCTTTAGTTCTTTTCTCTAGTTTGCTTTATTCTGGAAATAGGAAAAATATTGAAACTCTAGCTGGGAGGGTAGGGTTTAATCCTTGAGAGAAGAAAAGCAGAAATGTGGGAAAATAAGGGAAGGGCTGCTGATATCCCCGTATAATTGGTTGACTGGATATATTTTCTTGAAGTAAGTAGTCTTTTTTGTTTTGAAACAAATAAATTTTATCCTGCATGGAGTGCATAATATCCAATTTAAGAGAGATTATAACTACACATTATTAGTATACAATAATAAAGCAACTGAGTTTGATTAAAGTACACTATAATTTTACATTATTTCCATATCATACAAATGTAAAATGTACAAATTATGTGTGAATATATTTATAAATTTTGGTCAAAGTAAACTTCTTGTAACCAGCATCAAAACAGAAAATTATACCAGAATCTCTCTTATATTTCCTCTTAGACTCTAACCACAGATTTATTCATGGTATGGCAGAAAGCAGACTTTTTTTAATATGTTCATTTTTGCATATAAAGCAGTGCTTATCCACCTAAGTGTGAATCAGAATCAACTGGAAGTTTCATTAAACAGAGAAATCTAGAGCCCCATCCCCCGCTCCCCAGCTCTTCAAACCAGAATCTCCAAACCAGTAGATCTGGAGTGGGCCCATGAATTTGCAGTTCTAACAAGTTCTCAGATAGTACTGATGCTGTTGGCCCAGGGACCACACTTTGAAGATCATTGGTCTATAGCATTTTATTTCATGAATGCTGTACAGTTATTTATCCATTATCCTCATGATGGAAATTTAAGGTATTGTGGATAATACAGACCTAGTCATTCTTATACATCTGCTTTGATGGGTAGATACTTGAATAGATACATAAATAAAAATTACAGGGTTATGGTTTATGCATATATTTGCACATAATTCATATTTTGCAAAAGTTTAACAGTAGTAGTGCTAACTTGTATTTTCACCTATAAAAGTGAGGCCTAGGTTACCTTCCAGGGTATTTATATTTTTAGACTTTACATTTACATCTTTAATCCATCTTGAATATCTGGTGTAAGGGGTCCAGTTTCAATCTTCTGCATATGGCTAGCCATTTATCTCAGCACCAGTTATTGAATAGAGAGTCCTTTTCCCATCACTTGTTTTTTGTCAACTTTGTCAAAGATCAGAGGGATATTTGCCAAAATCCTTGATGAACACAGATGCAAAAATCCTAAACAAATTACTAGCAAATTGAATCCATCAGCACATCAAAAAGCTAATTCACCATGATCAAGTAGGCTTTATCTCAGGGATGCAAGGCTGCTTCAACATATGCAAACCAATAAATGTGATTCATCACATAAAGAGAACTAAAAACAAAAACTACATGATTATCTCAATAGATGCAGAAAAATCTTGTGATAAAGTTAAACACACCCTCATACTAAAAACCCTCAACACACTAGGCATTGAAGGAACACACTTCAAAATAATAGGAACCATCTATGATGAACCCACAACCAACATCATACTGAAAGAGCAAAAGTTGGGTGCATTAGCCTTGAAAACTAGACAAGGGTGCCCTCTTTCATCACTCTTGATCAACATAGCACTGGAAGTCCTAGCTAGAGTGACCAGGCAAGAAAAAGAAATAAAAGACTTCCAGATAGGAAAAGAGAAAGTAAAACTATGTTTGTAGACCATATGATTTTTTATCTAGAAATTACCCATAGTCTCCATTCAAAATCTCTTTGATCTGATAAACAACTTCAGCAAAGTTACGGGATACAAAATCAATGAACAAAAATCAGTAGCATTCCTATACAACAGCAACGTCCAAACTGAGAGCCAAATCAAGAATGCAATTGCATTCACAATGGCCACCAAAAGAATAAAATACCTAGGAATACAGCTAATCAAGGAAGTGAAAGATTTCTACAATGAGAATAAAAAAGCACTGTTCAGAGAAATCAGAGATGATGTAAGCAAATGGAAAAACATTTCATGCTCATGGAGAAGAGGATTCAGTATCATTAAAATGGCCGCACTGCCCAAAGCAATTTACAGATTCAATGCTATTTCTATCAAACTACAATGACATTCTTTTCAGAATCTGAAAAAAAAATTGTGAAGTTCATATGAAACAACAATAGCAAAAAAAGCTCAAATAACCAATGCAATCCTAAGCAAAAAGAACAAAGCTGTAGGCATCCCCTGGCTTCAAACTATCCTAAAAGACTGCAGCACCTAAAGAATATGGTACTAGTATGAAAACAGACACATAGATCAATGGAGCAGAATAGAGAGCCCAGAAATAATGCCACATACCTTCAACTATCTCATCTTTGACAAAGTCGACAAAAACAAGCAATGGGAAAGAACTCCCTATTCAATAAATGGTAGTAGGATAACTGGCTAATCATTTGTAGAAGATCAAAACTTGGCCCCTTCCTTACACAGTCTACAAAAATCAATATGAGGTGGATTAAAGACTTAACTGTAAAATCTAAAACTATGAAAACCCTGGAAGATAGCCTAGAACATTCCATTTTGGACATATGACTGGTCAAATATTTTATGATGAAGATGTCAAAACCAATTACAACAAAAAAATTGACAAATGGGACCTAATTAAACTGAAGAGCTCTGTTCAGCAAAATAAACTATGGACAGAGTAAACAGACAACCTGCATAATGGGAGTAAATACTTACAAACTGTGTGTTCTACAAAGGTCTAATATTCAGCATCTTTAAGGAACCTAAACAGATTTATAAGCAAAAAGCAACCAATCATTAAAAATGGGTAAAGGACATGAACAGACATTTCTCAAAAGAAGACATTTAGGTGGCTGACAATCACAGGAAAAAAATGGTCAACATTGCTAATCAGAGAAATAAATGCAAATAAAACTCACAAGATACCATCTCATACCAGTCAGAATGGCTATTATTAAAGAAGAGTAAAATAATAACAGATGCTGATGAGGTTGTAGAGGAAAGAAAACATAGCACTACCGGTGGGAATGTAAATTAGTTCTGCCTGGGGAAAGCAGTTTGGAGGTTTCTGAAAGAACTTAAGACACAATCACCATTTGATCTAGCAATCTCATTACTGGATATATATCTAATGGAATATAAGTCATTCCACCATAAAGACACATGCCCACATATGCTCATTGCAGCACTGACACAATAGCAATGACAGGAAATCAACCTAACTGTCCATCAGTGCTAGACTGGATAAAGAAACATATACACTGTGGAATACTACACAGCCATAGTAAATAATGAGATCATATCCTTTGTAGCGGCATTGAGAGAGCTGGAGGCTATTATCCTAAGTGACGTAACACAGGAACAGAAAACCGAATACCGCATGTTCTCACTTATAAGTGGAAGCTAATTATCTAGTGTATGTGGACGAAAAGAAGGAAACATACAGGGCCAACATGAGGGTGGAGAGTGGGAGCAGGGTGAGGCTCAGAAAATCATCTATTAGGTACTATGCTTATGATTACCTATCGGGTACTGTGTTTGTTACCGGGGTTACAAAATAATCTGTATACCACACCCCCACAACATGCGATTTACCCATGTAACAAATCTGCACGTGTACCCTGGAACCTAAAAGAAAAGATAAAAAACAAGAGCTAATGTTCAACAACAATAAGTGAAAGGCTAGATGATTTACACATATAATAATTTTTTTCAATTTTAAAATAGATGGCACTAAATATGTAATGGTGTCTCATTGTGATTTTACTTGCATTTGTCTGATAACCAAATATTGAACATATATTCACAGGCTTCACTTGAATATTCTTTTTGAAGTACATTTTCAAGATGTTTATCCAATTTTTTTCTGAATTATGTATTTTTTCCGGCTAGATACCCCATATAGACAATCTCTATTTCCAGAAAACAGACCAAAACCCCCTATAACTTCTATTAATGTATAATTACATATTAATATTTATATATGATCATATATTAATAAATTATAGGAGTTTTTGTCTAATAAATGTTATCTATAATTAATAGATTATATTAATAATGTATATGAGTTTTTGGTCTATTTTCTAGATATAGGGAATGCCTGTATGGGGTATCTAGATATAGGGAATGCCTGTATAGCAGATAGGGAAAACAAATGGTATCAGAGACATGTTCATGGTCCAGAGAAAAAGAATAAGCACTAGAATTTCTCTCAGAACTCTAGGGTGGGGGAAAAATACATGAAGGTTCTCCCAAGTCTTAAGGACACTTATGGAAATGAGGGGCATCGCAGCTACAATCTGTGAATGTTTAATCCCAGAGAGGAGGACAAACCTTTCCACAGATACCTATGAGTGTAAATGACCTGAAGATGTAATGACCTCTTCTCCAACACCTCAGCCTGTGTAACACAATTTAACCATAGGCAGAGGAAAGTGAAGACAGAAGCGGATCATGGAACTTTCCACACGCAACAAAATAAGCCCTCAAAATGAGCTTATTCCTGTTCTTGTCCTGTTGCTTGAACTTGTGGATAAAAGATGTAGAGATTATGGATGATCTCATTCATCAAAGAAGATTTTATTTCAATAATTTTAATTATATTTAAATATTGAAATTTTAACATTTATTAGAATGTATATCATTTTATTCTTCTTTCCCAAACTGTAATCTGTATAATGGCTTAAATCAAATACCAGGGCTGGGACAGTTATAGCGCTAAGAAGCAAATACAGCTGCTAGTTTTGCTTGTCTTAGTCACCAAGAGTCTTGTGACTGCATATGAGTACATTGCACAGGAGGGAGAAAAATAGGATTTCTACAACTTGAAGCAAGACATACTATATGCATTTGACCAATAAGTGTTGCATATCTGTAAGGAAATGCTAGAAGAAAGAAAATAATACCTACATCATCCTTCTTAAACCAGGGTTCTGAGGACTACACATGTCTGACAAAAAAACCATACCCTGTGTCCATAGTATCGATTTTAGGTTTTGGTAAATAAAGCATAGCAGTAAAGATCAGAAAAGCAATTTATGAAATGACTAAATGTTTCACCTAAAATTAGTGCCATTAAGTATTTTTGATGGGAAAGTTTTAAATCTCTACAAAACTAATATGACAGGTTAAAGTGCAAGCCATGCTCTGTGATTAACCTTAAGTGACACCCATGTCTTTTTATTTCCTGCAGGGTTGAGATGTCCTTCAGCTCTCACAGTGATTAGTGAATGAAATACTTACAAAACAGAGTAAAGTCAGTTAGTCACTAATGTTCTAAATTGAAATTCGTATTTAAATCACAGTTCTATTTTTGTAATGAAGAAATACAATGCATTTTTTTCATTCTATAAACCTTACAGAGATGCCATAGTACATTTAATGTAATTTTATAAAAAGAATTTTGAATCAAGAATTATTTAACTATATTGAGGGAAGTAAAACAGTGCTATAGAGAAACCAGTTCTATGTTTGCAGTTATTTTGGAGGTAAAATTATCTTTTAGCTGTTTCAAAAAGATAATCCATGAAACTGAAATACTAACAAATTATCCAAAGTAAAAATTTCTGCATGTAATATCATCTTAGATACAGATATACATAAGACAGAAAAGACTTTCCATGCTTTGAATATTATTATACTTTTTTTTCTGAAACATTAAATGCTTCTTTAAAAAAATATAAAATGCTGAAGTACAGAAATGTATAAAGAGTAATATCATAAAATATTCATGTACTCACAAGCTGGTCTGTCACATTTACTTCATTTTTAAAAAAGGAAACAATACAGGTGGCCCAGTTATAGTGGTTTACACCTGTAATCCCAATAGTTTGAGAGGCCAAGGCAGGAGGATCACTTGAGCCCAGGAGTTCGAGACCAGCCTGGGCAACATGGAGAAAGTCTCTTCTTTCTATTTCTCATTTCTGCTGGTTCTTATACCAATTCCCTTATCTCTTTCAATCTTTAATACTGCATTGAAAATTATATTTGAAAAAATGTTGTAGTAACAATTTGCATATTAGGATAAAGCTTTCCTTTTCCAGAAAGATTTTCCTTTTCTTATACTGGCACTTGATGTACTGGCAATCTAGAACCACCTTAAGCCAAAATCAGAGTGAGAATTTCTGGGACAGTCAGAAACTTATTTTCCAAAAGCTGGGAAATGTCTGGCTTATACTTAGTGTCTGCTGTCTCCAGCGTGTTTTCCTCCATAAGAGAAGTGGTTTATGCTCTGTCCCTGCCAGTATCTAGACTGCAGCTATTGTGCTGGGAGTCCTGAGAGCATATCAAAAGTTCTGCTTAGTCTGTGCCAAGTACCCCAGGAGAAGGAATTTCTAAATGCAGGGTTTATTCTCAGAATTTCAGAACTTCTCCCTTGACCTAATTTGCTATTCACTAGTAGTTACTCTGTTTTTGAGATAATTTTTTAATGTGTTTTGTCCTGTTTTGTTGTTAGCTTTCTTCTTTGGTACTTATTAATCCAAATTATGCTAATCCATATTGCTGTAATCAGAAGCCATTCCAGGTATTGAATCTGATGACATCCGATATCTTTCCAAGTATTGCTTCCTGTACATGCTTTATCTCACTGAAACTCTCATTAAACACGTTAGAACCGCTAATTCTTTCATGTGATAGATTTTTAAAATCTGGTTTCTTTCTCTTTTAGGCAATCTCCTGAGCTGTATCTTATAATTATTCAGGTTTTCTTTAGGTCATTACTTATTTCCTGTTCAACTCATTAATCAAGAATCTGCTGTAAATTGTTGCATTTATTTTAATATTTAAGAGGTTATATTTGTAACTTACTCAAAGTAGATGATTTTTCTTCTAGGTTTTTTTTTGTTGTGGTTGTTTTTTTTTTTTTTTTTTTTTTTTGAGATGGAGTCTCACTCTGTTGCCCAGGTTGGAGTGCAGTGGTGGATCTCGGTTCACTGCAACCTCCACCTCCCTGGTTCAAGGGACTCTCCTGCTTCAGCCTCTTGAGTAGCTGGGACTACAGGCACCCACCACCATTCTGGGCTAATTTTGTGTGTGTGTGTGTGTGTGTGTGTGTGTGTGTGTATTTTTAGTAGACACGAGGTTTCACCATGTTGGCCAAGCTGATCTTTGACTCCTGACCTCAAGTGATCCACCTGCCTTGGCCTCCCAAAGTGCTGGGATTACAGGTTACAGGTATGACCCACCAGGCTCAGCCCTAGTGTTGATTTTTATTCACCATGTTTTCCCTTCCATCACTTACAACACTTTTCACATATTTGTCCATAGTTTCTTCCAGATAAGACTATTGGTTCTGCTTCTCAACATCCCAGTTCTCTTGTTCCTTGTATTTTATGCCTTTCTCATACTGGTGTCCACATTATAGAAGAATGTTTATTTAAAGCTCCTTTTTGGGGAGGGTTGCTTTTTACACTTCAGGGGTTTTATATATCCATGCTGTTGAAGTAGCCTCACACAATATTTTGAATTTGTTTCTTCTAGGGCTTTGGGTGGTTCTTTGGTCCTAGACCAATTTTTAAGCCATATTCCTTACCTTGGGAGTCTGACATACATTGGTATATATGGGTTTGCTTGGAGTTATAATTTCTCACGGAAGATTGATTTTTTTTGCACCAGAAGCCCCAGACAAGTTACTTTTAAAAATGTTCTTGGCATTTTTCATGGCTGCACAGCCTTTTGAGGCCCTAGCTTGATGCAGGTGTTTCAGTTCCGATTCTGTGCTTGACCAAGCCCAAAGTCACATTTATTTTTCCTGTGTGGCTGTTACAAACTCATGCCCTGTTCACTGATCTTCAAGTCTGATACCAACCTTTACATTAGTCCATGTTTACCGAGATGGCTCTCATTTCTGTTTTATTCTGGCACTTGGGATTTAGCTTAACTTTGTATTATCTGAATCTGTATTTTTTTTTCAGTGTCACATTTTCTCCAGCATTTTAATTTTTCATTATGAGAGGAGGTTTTATGATAGCTTTATGAGCTATGTAGTAGAAAAGAGAATACTAACAACTGAGTTAACTTCTTATCAACATATTAGTATTAAAAATAGAATATTAACTATTTTAAGAAACTAGGTTTCTGATCATGGTTGCAACATTAAATAACTGGTTAATTCTTGGTGAATTCTTTTACTTTTTCATGCTTCTCAATAGGATCAAAGAATCATTTGGAAATATATAAACCTGAGGACAGGATCCCAGCTCTGCTAAGTTATTAGCTCTGAAGTCTTGCGGAAGTTTACAAATTTTTCCGAGCTACGGCTTTTTCTAACATTAAATTTAGGTATATGAAATGCATATAAAATATGATATATGTAGAATACTGACATAGGGTAGAGATATGTGAAAATGTAGAATATGCATATATAGCATATAGTTTGTGACTATAGAAATGTGAAAATAAAGAACGTAGTAAACATTATATCTCCTATAAAAGATATATATCCAAATATAAGCAAAACACATTGCCAGTATGCTACAATAAAGTAGCTACAGCTAAATAATTGTAACGACTAATCTTTAGAGTTTAATTTCCTACAAAAATACAGCTGTGAAAGATTTAGCAGTTTATCAACTCCAAAGGTTTACTGCTTCCCTACATTTTCATTTGCTGCCATTTATAGGCCATTTTGATGTGAAAGAGTTAATTACACTCAATAGTTCTGGATTAATACTTGAGAGTACTTAAAGGCTAGCCAAGAACCCAACTTATGTATATTGGCCCATAATAACATTTTGTTTTATAGAGACTAATGTTTCTAGTTTTCAAATTTAATGAATCTCTTTCTAACTATAGTTATATCCATTATATTCTTGTATTTATTTTTATATTCGCTCTTTTATTTTGTTCATATAAAGAATATTCTTTTATAAAAGGAAATACAATTTGCTAAATAAATAAATGCCTACATGTATATTTTAAAACAGTTCTAATATCATCTTAACAGTATTAGAAAAGACTCTCATAATTTGAAACAATAAATATTATGTTAGATACATTAGCAGAAAATTTTAATATGATAGAATAAGAAAGGCTAGAAAGCAGAGAGGATTATTGAGTGTATTCTTAAAATTTTCCAGGCTGCAGTATTATTTTTTAAATTATATATAAATTTTGTTTATGTGGCTGTATTCAAGATACATTGTAGTTTCTTGAGAACAGACATAACCTCTATCAAAGTTTTCAGGGTGCTTAGAATAGTGTGTGGCATAGAGCAAAAACTCAGTAAATGTGTCTTATTTGTAGAGAGAAGGCATTATGAGGAGAATATTATTACACTGTTTTAATCCTGAATATGAATTTTTCAAGGGCGATGCATATGCCTGTTGGAGTGGAGAGGGTGGTATTCATGGCAGAGTGGTCACATGCTTAGGGCATATTCTGGGATGTGCATTTCAGCTGGTGTGGCTGGAGCGCAAGATGCAAGGCAAGAAGGACTTATGATATTGTGAGGCTGGAGATATAAAACAAAGAACTTTAATAGCATATCAAGAACTATGCTTTTAATCTTACAAGGAATAGGGAGCCACAAATAGGATTATTCTCAAAAAGGAAAGCAGTACTAGGAACAAGAAAAGTAGGATATGTGTGACATTAACTAAATAAAATGAAATAAAATGGGCATAGAGTAAGTACTACTGACTCCAGTAACCAGGAAAAATTGGGCAGATTTCAGGAATATATTAAAGTGGAAGCCTGAGACGGTCTAGTTGCAACATAACACACAGATAAGAGAGTGAGCTTTAGAATGGTCTGACTTGCGATAGATATAAGAGAGTGAGCTTTAGAACTGTCTGACTTGCATTGGACTTCTGACTCTGATATTCTCTAGGTCTGAGAATGACACTGGACAAGTTTCTTAATTACTCCAAAATTTAATTTTCTCACCTGTGATTACAAAGCCACCTCCAGGGATTGTTGCAAGGAATTAAATGAAATGACAGAGA
This sequence comes from Leontopithecus rosalia, assembly GCA_028533165.1. Lineage (NCBI taxonomy): Eukaryota > Metazoa > Chordata > Mammalia > Primates > Cebidae > Leontopithecus > Leontopithecus rosalia. The sequence goes on along the minus strand of CM052657.1, from coordinate 2,976,057 downwards.
CAGAACACAGCACCGTTGTCTGTGGTACTTGCCAAGCATTCTGGTTGGGCATTTTTGCGGTGGGGAAAAAATGGACATCTGACTCTGTTCATTCCTGTTTCAGAGTGGCTCTCCTATTGCAGGTTTACCTGCTACCAGTGTCTTTCTCAAGGGATTGTAGCATTTGAAGAAACTAGAGGTTTGTTTAACTGACGGAGCTTTTTTTCTCCAAAGAGAAATTAAGCAATGACTGAGGTACAAATGTGTTGAGCATACTTCAGTTTCCAGTATGGAATGCTGTCAGAAATTTAATTGTTATTTTTTACTTAATCAATGAGGGAAAAAGTCAGGCAGAACTGCCCGGCAAGCACCGTTTATTTTTGTTTGTTGAGTTTCTTCGTTCTGGATCCTTCCAGTGTCTTTCTCATCTGTCCTAAGCATCCTTCTTCCACATCTCCACATGCTCTTATGGGTCCTGTGTTTCTCCTACCTGAAAGGAAGTGATCTGAAAGGAAAATTTCTGAAAGCATATTATTGACTACTTTACTAGATATACATATATTTAAATTAAATGATTTCACAGAAGAATGTTTAGCCGAGGAGAGACCTATCAACACTTATTCCATGAGTTCATCTAATCTATGACTTAACCACAATCTATGTGCCACTGGTGTTCAAATTTATATTACCGTCTCAGAACTCTGTCATGAACCCATACTGCATACTCAACTCCTTGTTCCAGAGTATCCACTCCAAACTGATCTCTTGACCTCTCCCACAATCCTGTTTGTCCCATAGTCTTTTCCATCTTAATGAGTGGAAATACTATCTTTTCAATTACTCAGGTCAAAAATCTCAAAGCTGTCTTTGACATGTCCTTATGCTTCATGTCTAGGCTGCCAGGAATCGTGTTGGCCCTGCCTTCAGAAGACAGCTGGATTGGGTCTACTTTTGTATTCATGGCTACCACCTTTATGCTTACCTGATTACTGCAATAGCTTCCAACTCGTCCTTCTCTTTCCTCCTTCCTCCTCACTGTCCACAACATTTTCTCTGCTCGGTAACTGTATTATTTAACTGTTTTCTGTTGCTGCTGTTACAAATCACCACAGACCGAGTGGCTTAAAACAGTGCAAATTTATTACTATATAGTTCTACAAATCAGACGTCTGAAACGGGTCTTGTTGGACTAAAATTAAGGTACTGGCAGGCTGTGTTATTTCCTGGAGATGCTAGGGGAGCACCTGTTTCCTCTTCATTCCAGTTGCTGACAATTCAGTTCCTTGTGGTTCTAAAACCAAGGTCCCCATTGTCTCATTAGCTGTAAACTGTCGTTCCCCGCTTTTAGAGGCCACCACATTCTTTTGCCACCATCTTTCTAGCCAGCAGTGGCAGAGAGAATCCTTCATATGTTTCATCTCTCTGACTAAGTCTTGGGTCTCCCTCTTCCACTTTCCACCTTCCTCACTCAAGTGATCAGCTTGGGATCACTCAGATAATCCATCTCAGGGCCCTTAACCTTAATCACATCTGTAAATTCCCATTTGCCATGTAAAGTAATATAGTCACAGATTCCAGGGATTGGGATGTAGACATCTTGGAAGGTTCTCTACCTACCATAGTAACTAAAGTGACTAATTTTAACTGTGAATCAGATCATGCTGCTCCTCTACTTGAAGACCTTCCAGTATCTTTGCATTCATTCACGGTGAAAGACTAAGCTTTTCAAGTAGCCTACAGAACGCTCCCTGAGATGACTCCCTCTCTATAATTGGACTTTATCTTCTACTGTACTTCTCATTCATGGCAATCTAGCCACATAACCCTTCTTCTAGTACTTTGATCACATCAGATGTATCCTCTGGTTAAGACCTTTGCATTGATTCCTGGAAAGAACACCTGGAATATTCTTTTTTCTGCCATATGTTCTTCAGATATTTGCATGGCGAATTCCCTCCAAGTTTCGTTCAAACTTTATTTTCTGTATAAGACTACTTTTACCTCCTTCGAATCCAGGTACTTCGATTTCTATTCTCCAAAGCATGCCTCACTTTCGAAGGTACTATATAATTTACTTATTTATCATGTTTACTGTTGCTCTGGCTTCTCCTCCTGTAATGTAAGCTGCATGAGGCCAGGGATGTTTGTATTATTCACAGGATGATTACAGCTTCATAGAGCCAGGTTCACAGTAGATTTTCCATAAGTTTTTTTTTCCACAAATTTTTAAATTTTTATATTTATTTATTGTACTTTAAGTTCTGGGATACATGTACAAAACGTGAAGGTTTGTTACATAGGCATACATGTGTCATGGTGGTTTGCTTTACCCATCGTCATCTAGATTTTAAGGCCTGTATTCATTAGGTATTTGTCCTAATGCTCTCCCTCCCTTTGCCCCTATCCCCAACAGTCCCCTGGTCTGTGATGTACCCTTTCCTGTGTCCATGTCTTCTAATTGTTCAACTCTCAATTATGAGTGAGAACATGCAGTGTTTGGTTTTCTTTTTCTGTATTAGTTTGCTGAGAAGAGGTTTCCAGTTGTATCCATGTCCTTGCAAAAGACATGAACTCACTTGTTTTTATGGCTGCATAGTATTCCATAGTATATATGTACCGCATTTTCTATTTTTTTTCTTCTTTTTAAATTGTACTTGAGGTTCTGGGGTACATATGCAGATCATGCAGGATTGTTGCATAGGTACATACACGGCAAGGTGGTTTGCTGCCTTCATCCCCCCATCACCTAGATCTGGTATTTCTTCCCTCATTATCCCTCCCCATCCCCCACCGTCCCACACCTAGTCCCCCAACTGACTGCAGTGTGTGATGCTCCCCTCCCTGTGTCCATGTGTTCTAATCGTTCAACACCCACCTATGAGTGATGATAACACACAGTGTTTGGTTTTCAGTTTTTGTGTCAGTTTACTGAGAATGATGGTTTCCAGATTTATCCATGTAAATGTTTTAAAATGACCCAGTAAATGAAGAACAGTCTAATTGTGGCATTAAAGATACTGGTAGCTATAATGGAGAATTTTGTTAATATTTTTGCCTGTTCTATTACACACATGGTCAGGTACATGTGCTTCGGTCACACAATGTTGAATTCAAATATAATCATATTTGATTATATTTCACTAATTAAAGAGAAAATTATGATGCTATAATATCAATACAAAATTTCAAAATGAATTATCTTCATAAACTTTGTACATATAGATATATGTGTGTATGTATATGTTGCATTCTCCATTACCTTCATACATAAATTTTCCTTGGCACTCTATGGGATGGGTTTTACAAAATCTTTCTTCTCCGGGACATTAAAAATGTTTTTAGTTTGGTCTTCATATGTAAATTGGCACTTACAAAGTCTTAAATGATGTGGTCCTCACTCTCTGCAACATCTCTCACCTGCCTGTCCTATCAAAATGTGTAATTAAAAGAAAAAGTGCCCATCAATTACTCCACATTTCATAACCTTGATTGCACTTAGTTCTGTCTTGACTTGAGGATTAACTTTTGCTGTTTTTTCTGCCTGTATCCAGCCCTTGCTCCTGCCCCGTTCACCTGGCTAACCCATATTCATTCTGTCGTTTTCAGCTTCATGACACTTTCATGGAAGTCTTCTTCCCTGACTCTGGATAACTGGGTAAGATACCTCTTTTATGTGTTCCCATAATCTCTACATTTTCTCTAGACTACCACTTTGGAGCTGTATTATTTTATTTTCTAGATTCCCTCCACTAGGCTAACAGCTCCATACTCTCCAGTGCCTAGCAAAGTATCCTGCACATGAATGATCAATATGTGTTTGCTATGAAGTGAATTGTGTGCCCCTGCCCTGTTCATATTTTGAAGTTTTAACCCCCAATGTGATGGTCTTAGGAGATGAGGTCTTTGAGAGACAATTAGGTTTAGGTGAATCCTCATGATGGGATTAATTCAATTATAAGCAGAGATGTCAGAGAGATTGCACACTGTCTCCCTCCATGTGAAAACTCTCTCTCTCTCATGTGAAAACACACGGTGAGAAACTGGCTGTCTGCAAGCCAGGAAGAGAGCCTTTACCTTGAATTCCTTTATGGAATTCAACCATGCTGACACCCTGGATTCACAGTCTCTAGAATCATCAGAAAATGAATTGTTCTCACTTAAGCCACCCAATTTATGGCTTTTTGTTATGGCAGCTCAAATTAACTAATGCACATGTTTGATGGATTAAATGAATGACTAAGTAAACAAATGAATGACTGATTATTTGACTGTGATAATTATCTCGTGATCCTGGGCCATTCTGTTGTCTTAGTTGGCCTGGTATTTTTGAGCCTGTAATATTATATTTTCTTGCTTTTTACTTTCATGGACATTTTCTTGATCAACATGATATGATGGTCCTAAACTCCAGGTCTTCTAGTACATAACAAGACTTTCAGTTTAATGTTAGAAAGGTATTTTCCAAGCTCAATGTAAGAAGAACCAGATATGTGGGTATAGAAATATTGACACTATGAAATCCAAAATTGTTGACTATTTAATAACTACTGTTATGATCACATTAATTATATTAAAATAAATAGGCTGGGTGTGGTGGCTCAAGCCTGTAATCCCAGCACTTTGGGAGGCTGAGGCGGGTGGATCACGAGGTCAACAGATCGAGACCATCCTGGTCAACAAGATGAAACCCCGTCTCTACTAAAAATACAAAAAAAAAATTAGCTGGGCATGGTGGCGCGTGCCTGTAATCCCAGCTACTCGGGAGGCTGAAGCAGGAGAATTGCCTGAACCCAGGAGGCGGAGGTTGCAGTGAGCCGAGATCGCGCCATTGCACTCCAGCCTGGGAAACAAGAGTGAAACTCCATCTCAAAAATAAATAAATAAAAATAAATAAATAAATCAGTTGTTTTCCCTAGCTAGAAAACAACTGATAGAAGAAATAAGAGGTATTTCATATACGTGAAACAAAGACATGGAGAAAGTAGAGCATTTACATGCCACAGGAGGTAAATATATTTGTGGAATAGTAAATGGAGAAAGATTTTCTACTCCTGGTGGATTTGGGGAGACAGAAAGCTTTTCAATGGCAAATGCCTGCTGTGTATAAATATGAATAACTTCTTCAAGAAATTAAGCTTCTTTAGTTGAGAAGTCACTGTGATGTTAGGTAAAAAGAATTTGTCTAATGTTCAGAATATCTGAATTTTGGTTATGCAGTTAGTAAGTGGTGGTCTACTAATTTTTTTAAACTCTGTGAGACATTTTTTTTCCTGTTTAAATATATATCTACATTAGATAGCTTTTACTGTGGCAAAGAGGACTTCTGCTATTGCATGTCTGTGAACTGGCAGTGACTGGGCTGGGCTCATCTGAGATTGGCAGGGCTTGGCTCTATACCAAGTACTGTCTCTTTCTGGAACATGGGTGGAAGGAGGGGTCCCTATTGGGCATGCTGTTCTCAGGAGGGCAAGCAAAGCTTTGGGGCACTGCTTCTGAAAATCTCTGCTCACAATCGGCAACTGACACCTGTACACACTCTCCACTGTTGCAGGTAAGTCATATGGTCAAACAGAAAGTCTGAGGTTGGTGATACACTGTACTTTGCCTATTGGAAGGAGAAAATTAATGGAAACAATAATTCAATGTATCACACTACCTCATTGAGTTGTTGAGTGAATTAAATGTGTTTATTATATTTTTTGTGAACACTAAAGATCTAAGCATAGGTATTAGCACGAGAAATAAAAGAGAGTTACTTTAGCCAGTGGGACATAATTGTAGACATTAGTAATCAGTTACAGAAGGCTAAGAAGCAAGGGAATAATAACTAGAAAGATATGATAATTAAACTTACTACATTTAAAATAAAAGATGGAAGAAATAACATAGCTTGCAACAGTCCAGTGAAAAATTTCAGATATGAGGGAGAGATTTTATTATAAACATTTTCTAGTATGGCCTTAGCGTATTTTACTAAAGTTATGTTTACTCGTAAATTTCTATGAAATATTATGCAATATATTCTAACAGTCAGACATTATAGCAAAAAGTTTTTTGTTGTCAAAATCTTAGATATGTTCTTATGTGTAAAAATGTTTCTTTTTGAATAAGCAGGGAACAAGCACTGTGTAACTGTGTGCCTAGTTGGTATTACAATATAATCTTAGATATTTCTCTGATGCCAGCCTCTGGGAAAGTAGTAAATTTTACTAGACATATATGCTCTAGTGCAGGAGGCTCTGGATCCTTGTACCATCAATCATCCACTTAATCTTTATTGGTGCTAAAGGAAGGGAGAACCCTCCCTCCAATCAGTGTTTCTTTCTATGTAGCACCATATTACTCTTCAATGACGTATCTGGGTCCTTGCCAGCTCTACATTTTTTCTTTGTTAATGAATGAGAGCTTTTTATGTTGCTCAGGTTGGCCTTGAACTCATAGCCTCACCTCCTCAAGCGCCAGGACAACTGGCCGGAGCCACCGCGGCCCCCAACTCTATGTTTTTTCAATCCTTCCTTCATTCCTCAACTCATTGTCGTTTATTTGTTTTTCTCTGTCATTGGTTCAAATTATTAGTATGGATATTGCTGATGATGCCCTAATATTAAATGCAATGGAAAATTTCCAATACCTGTATTACTTTGACCCTCTGATATTTGACACTATGAGGTACTCTCTTTTGAACGGTCACTTTCTTTGGCTGATGTGACAGCTAACCTTCGGTTCCCCATACACCTGAAAGATCGCTCCATCTTTTTCTTCACTGACTGTTCTCTGTCATCCTTCTATGACGTGGCATTCTTCAAAGATTCATCTTCGGATCTTCTTTTGTAAATGTTGTGCAGTCTCATGCATATCCTGGGTCTAACCATCATGTTTCAGCTTGTATACCCAGTTCAAGTCAGTTTCTGAGCTCCAGACTCATTTCACTATGTACCTGTCGTTTTCACTTAGCCTACGTGAACTTCAAGCTTGATGAGTCCGAATGGAAATCGATATTCTCAACACTCCTCTCTCTTCCTTTTTTTCTCTTATGTTTTATATCTCAGTTAATATGATGTTTAGAAGGAGCCCAGACCTCCACGTTAAATACAAATAGTGTGCAAGTTTGCCCTTAACATAGTGTACTATTATTATTATTATTATTATTGTTATTTTGAGACGGAGTTTCGCTCTTGTTACCCAGGCCTGAGTGCAATGGCACGATCTCGGCTCACCGCAACCTCCGCCTCCTGGGTTCAGGCAATTCTCCTGCCTCAGCCTCCCGAGTAGCTGGGATTACAGGCACGCGCCACCATGCCCAGCTAATTTTTTGTATTTTTAGTAGAGAAGGGGTTTCACCATGTGGACCAGGATGGTCTCGATCTCTTGACCTCGTGATCCACCCGCGTCGGCCTCCCAAAGTGCTGGGATTACAGGCGTGAGCCACCGCACCCGGCCAACATAGTGTATTATTAAGATTATTTTTATTCATCATATTTTAAAGCCAATGGAAGTAGAGTGAAATCAATATAGCTTTTGCTGAAAAATGTGGCAAATTCTAGAGTGTCGGTTTTTATTTGGGACATTATACTTAAAACTTAAGAATTATTGGCCTGGCATGGTGACGTATGCATGTAAGCTTCTCTGGCAGCTAAGGTCGGAGAATAGCTTGAATCTGGGAGGTGGATGTGTAGTAAGCCAAGATCAGGCCACTGGCTCCAGCTTGGGTGACAGAGTGAGACTCCATCTTAAAACAAAAAAAATTACACATATTTTTGAAATGATCGGAAAAATGTCAGTCATATCAACATGAGAATGGAAACTTTTAAAAAATATGTGTGTTTTAGCACCTAATGCATTGCCAATTATAATGCCACTAAAGAAATTAACTTTTAGCATCATTAAAATATATTTATAGCAGTTTATGTGGTATGAAATAACTTTAGTCATGTATGTTTTCTTAAACCTTAAACCGTTAAACATACTTATACCTAACAAATAAAAAGTACCACATAACATGACAAAAAAAAGAAAAGATCAGCTTTCAGGGCATTAGAGTGGCAAAGCAGACTTTCATGAATTCAATCAGAAAGGTATGTTATCCTTTGCTATATATTTTATGACACTGTAATTCATGGTTATGGAGGTGATGGATGAGGCAATTTGTTGATAAAGTCATTTAATAAAATTAATGAGAATAAGAAGATAATTTTGATTAGAAATGGGCAAAGACATGAAAAAAAAGGCTCACTAAAGTCTTTGAAAGACAGGAAAATATCATTTTAAGACTTCTTGGAGGCCAGGCTCAGTGGCTCACACCTGTAATCCCAGCACTTTGAGAGTCCAAGGCAGGTGGATCACCTGAGGTCAAGAGTTCGAGACCAGCCTGGCCAACATAGTGAAATCCTGTCTCCACAAAAACACAAGTTGAGTGTGGTCATACATGCCTGAAATCCCAGCTACTCGGGAGGCTGAGGCAGGAGAATTGCTTGAATTCAGGAGGTGGTGGTTGCAGTGAGCAGAGATCCTGCCACTGCACTGCAGCCTGGTGACAGAGTGACACTTTGTCTCCAAAAACAACAACAACAATGAAAACCGCAACAATTAACAACTACAACTTCATGGAGTAAGAAATTTCTAAAATACTCTATAAAGGGAAGTATAACCATTTTTTTTTCTTTTATGTTAAAACTTATTTTTAAACTTGCCGCTTTTCTTACAAACCATTTTAGATTAAGTTCTACTTGCCCATAGAATAAAGAATAGTAATAGGCTATTTTATACCTTGCAACATAAATGTACCTTAGCTTAAGCAAAACTTATTGGTAAAATCACCTAAAACTAAATAATGCACGAACTATGAGGTTTTAGGTGAAATAGCTTCCTGGAATTATACATTCTCAGGCACTACCAAAAAAAAGCATCTTGGCTTTATAATATTTATCAGAATTATTCCTTTAATTCAGCTAGTATAAAGGAATAATTTGTTGAAATACAGTTGTCCACGTGAACAGCAATTCTACTGTCTTTTTGTCCTCTGGAATTCACTGACTACCTCCTTATGTCTAGAGAGAGTCATTCTTTTCTTTTTTTTTAATTGCATGTTAGGTTTTGGGGTACATGTGAAGAACATGCAAGATAGTTGCATAGGTACACACATGGCAGTGTGATTTGCTGCCTTCCTCCCCATCACCTGTATCTGGCATTTCTCCCCATGCTCTCTCTCCCCAACTCCCCACCACAAGCTGTCTCTCCCCTATTTCTCCCCAACAGACCTCAGTGTGTGATGTTCCCCTCCCTGTGTCCATGTGCTCTCATTGTTCAACACCCACCTATGAGTGAGAACGTGGTTTTTGATTTTCTGTTCTTGTGTCAGTTTGCTGAGAATTATTTTCAACAACCTGTTGCATTGTTCATAATCTCTAGGAAACATGCTTTCCTGTAAATGGGGAAATTTTGACTGTCATTTCTCTCCCCTTGGGTAAACCGAAATGACCAGTGGGGCCAAGAATTCAAGGAAAGGGTAAAATTTCATGAGCAGCTGGATGACTTCATCATCTATTAATACTCCAGGATTTAATTTTCAGCTCAGGAGATCGTTCAGAGGTTTTTTTATTTGAATTGTAACCTGAAGATCATGCCTCAGTTTAAGACGGTTGTTCACAAAAGCAAACTCACAACAGGGTATCTTTTTGGATTATTTGGTGACAAGCACATTTCTAAGTGATGAGAAGCAGTCATAGCTTTATACTGGCCTTTTCTCAATACCCGTAATTCTATTGGTTCCTATGAAATATTTTGTATGAGTAGCAAAGTATTCTAGAAAATAAAAGCACATACTTTTAATTCTGATTTTTTTATTAAGATGAATTTTTGATAATTAATTATATTACTTGTTCTTGCTGTTGTGTTATGAACTCTTTTCTTCCTTTAAAAAGTAATTCATGCTTTATTTTTAAACTGCTTTAAAAGTAATTCATGCCTCATAAAGGTATTTTGGAAAAATAAAAAAAAAGTGGTCACTCACCCAAATTACTGGGTGTTTTGCTAAACTTCATTTTTGTCTTTCTTTGTGTCTACACACACGCATACACACACACCACACATATTTACATCAGTATTTAGATAGAGCAATAATGATTGACTATAATAAATAAGATCAAAATTTTTTCCAAACATATTATTATGTCCTGTATTTTTCACTTGATATCATATCAATACATTCTCTACCTTATATAAAGACATTCTTTACATTATATATATATAAAGAATGAAATGTCTACTATTCTTCTGAATTCATACAATGTTTTTCTCACATTCCTCTAAAGATTGGAAATATAGATGATTTTCAGTTTTTCATGATCAGAGACTGTAACTACAAATGAAAAATTCTATATCATAGTCTATGGATATTACAGCAACAAATAATAAGTGAGAATAAATTTTTGCTCCTATCATCAATATATGAGAATAACATTTTTATTTTGCTTTTAGTACCATTTTAGTGTCTACCCAAAAGTATTTGCTAGTGAAAGTGTTCAAAATAATATATTTATATTTTAAATTTATAATGCTGATATTGCTAGAGAAAACAAGTATTTTCTACATTTTAAAATTTATTTATGAATGTATTCCTGTTGTTTCTTTACATATTGGATTCTTTGCATTTCTCTTAGCACTCTGTATTTCTCTTCCTTCTTTTATAAAGATATTAATCCTTTGAACCAATGAATGGAACCATTAAAAACTCTTTATGTGATAATAATTTTTGTTTTCTCCAGTTGCTCCAAATATATTATTAATTTGTCTTTGCTATTTTTAACATAATTTGTATAAGAAATAGCAAAAAATTTTAGTTGCTTAAGACAGTAAAATATGTTAATCTATTTTTAAAAATGTTTCCCATTTTAAAATTATTTTTTAAAAATGTTTCCCATTGCTTGTTAACTTAGGCTTTCCCTTCTTCACTAATTTTATCACTTTTTATATATATGTATATATAATCACATGTAATGCATCCATCACTCATTACATCTGGTTATAATTTTATTTTCATGTTTATATATATATACTTATGGACTTATCTTCATATATTTACATATATATGAAATATACATGAAGCAGTAGATATATATAAATACATGAACTATATAAATATATATAAATATGTATGTAAATACATATATATTTACAAATTGATTGTCATATATATAACTTTTAAATCATTGGAGATTCATTTCAGCCTCTAAAATAAAAAATATTTTGAATTTTTGTAATTTTTTTGTGTAAATAATTGTTTCAACTTTTTGGTGATGCATTTTAAATTTAATTTTATATATACCAGAATGAATTTTATAAATTGTTCTTGAGATGAGCTATTATGAAAAATTGCTTGGGTTAATCTTCCCATAATTTTCCATTTGGAAACTAATTTTTTATAAGCTCTTTGTCTCAGCTCCCTCATCTATTGCCTCAATAGCACGTATGGCAAATAGTTCTCTGTTAGGATGGAATTAATTTATGTTTAGCAATTATCCTATGACCAGGCTGTTATTATTATTTAACTTTGTTTTGATGAAATGTTTTACTTGTTTTTTTTTGGCTCAATAAAATATTGTAAGGATTTTTGTGGTTGAATATGTCTCCTATGGGATATTATATTTGGTTAAAGATAATTAAGTAAATTTAAAATATTTAAATTTAATATTTTTGTACTAAGCATGTAACATGATCAGTAAATATTTATTTAAATAGAATTACCTAAAATGCAAAAGTTTTAAAGATTTATTGCATACAGTTCACAGTCAGCTACAAAGTAGAAAATCAGTCCTGAAAGAATACTAGAGAACAGAATCATAATTACTTGTTTCAATATCATTGCCTGTCTATTCTAGTGACACTACTCTTTTTCTTAAGAAATATTGTCCCCAACAAAGAAAAGACACAGACTCATTCTTCCATCTATCTATTCATCACTGGATGTATTCATCTGTCCATCCATCCCATCCATCCATTTGTCCGTCCATCCATCCATCAATCCATCAGTCCACCTCTCTATCTGTACTTCTTTGTAAACCTGCATCCCTAGTCTCATCTGATTTAATAGGATTGTGTATTTTGCTCAAGCTGGGTCAAACATGCTTTCTGTTCTAGGACTCAGAATTTGGGCAGATTATTAGCCTTGGCTCTGAAGTGAGGGAAAGGCAGAAAGGATTAATCAGTACTGAAAGCTAATATGTGTCAGTTGAACACAGTAATGACAAAGAAGACAGCTCCCTGTTAATGGGCCAACACAATTCTCTGAGCTGTCAAATTAGAGAACTGAAATGCTATCCTAGTGATAGATGGGGAAAAGCACTCTAAACTCCAGGTAATTTCAATGAAAGGGGAAAAGAATGAGTTGTATACATTTAATAATAAATTGTTTTATAACAAAAGGTTGTATGGTTTTATGTAAAATAAATAAAACTGAATATAATCCTATTTTGATAAAACTAAAACTTCTATGTTGTTACTTCTTAGCTCTCTTAACCTCAAATACATAGTCCAATTATTATTATGTAGGAAAGGCTTAGAAATAAAAATTGCAACCCTCAATGCAATGCTTAGTAACTGCCAGTAATCATCATGGTGTGTATATCTATGGGAAAATTATTCAAATATATATTTAAAACAATTAAAGGAAAACTAATCATAACAAAGAAGTTGTAGAACATGTTTGAGACACATGTAGAACACGTTTGAGACACATGTAGAACATGTCTGAAGGTAGACTGCGTGGCCACTGTACTCAACAAGCTTACAGAGGGGCCAAAGGGTGGCTCTTGAGGAAAACTGATGAAACTGATTTGTTTTAGAATGTCCACACATTTGGATTCAAGGTCCCTTGTGATGAAGGATAGAACCAGGGCAGGAAAAGAAGAGTGGGGATATGCAGATCCAGGGACCAGGGGCTGGTGTGGCTGTTCTCCCTGTCCCAACATGTGGCAGATCATTAAACAGTTATGTTTATCAGAGGAGGAGATTTATTTTATTTAATGGGGTTTTCAGATGTTTCAGCAGTTTGAAGAATTGATTTGTACATTTTACATATTTTGACATATGGTATGTGGGCTCTACTTGTACTATTGTTACAATTTCTGATAATATTAGGGGTGGGTCTGATGGAATGTGATCAATTTTGTGGGCAGGTGTATGAAAGCAATTTAATGTATTTTTTTTTCTGGTATACGATTTCCAACAATGATCTCATAGAACTAAATGAATGTCATGCCCAGGACTTGATTTTACTTACACGACTGTAACTACAGACTCCCTTACAAACTTATACTATTCCTTAAAATTAACAGTGCTCTGGGGCTGTTATTTTTACAGGCTTAGAATATCAGGCAGATTTGCACATTTAGCCTTAGTTTATTCTGTTTTAAGATTTATCATAGATTTTTAAAAATCATAACAAAATTTTTTTCCTCAATTCATAGAAAAATAAAACATTCCCTCAAAAAAGGAACTACCCTTTTGAACATTTTTCTGGAGGTTATAGGGTCAGAACTGTTGCTCTGTGTTATATTTGTCAAATAATATCTTTAGCTATGGCAGCCTGGGTGCTTTAGAGAAAGAAGTAATAGCTTATTCATTCAAATAACACATTCATGCAGTTATTCATGTTTTAGTTACACTTACTAAAGAATATTCCATCAAAAAAGGTATAATATATGCACAATTATTTTTTTTCTAAAACATAATCTTTCCCCAAGCACAAAACTGCCAAGACTTCACCTAGCTTCCCTGTAGAATCAGTTCCTCAAATGCCGTACTTCGTGATTTAGATATAAAAAATGTAAAAATAAGAACAAAGATTTAGTGAAACATATACTTTTGGGTTAAACATATAATTCTTATCTTCATGAAAAGCCATCTCTTTTAAATTAACCTTGCCAGTAAAATCCTCAAGGGGAAGAGATATACTGAAATGATAAAAATCCATTTGCAAGGCACAGATGTAGATGAAACAAGATATTTGGGTGCTTGCTTTATTTTTAGATTTTTCATACTTTTTTTTAACCTGGTCCAAGCCCTAAGAAGTACATGCTTTCTTCTCACCTTCTTTCAAGAAAGTAATTAAGTTTATTATATTCCTTAATAGACATAAGATTTTGAATAATTTCTAAAAGCTTAGAAATAAAGTAATGGTTTCCTTTTAGGCAGTGCAATACCTACATTTTTAATTGTTCCAGCAATCTCATTAGTTTGGCATCAAAACCTATTAAGCAGGACTCTGTTAACTGAAACAACAGTAGACGACCCTCTTTGGATTTCTTTTCGATGTCAAAATAATGATTGACTGCCAAGATGATTTATGGCTTTCTTTCTAAAATGAAAGAAAAAATAAATGACAGAGGTACTTTCTGGCAATAAACCAAAGTCCTCCTGACTGAAGAAATAGTTATTTTTCTTTTCTAGAAAAAATTAAAATGTCAAACATTTAAATGTGGTATTTTGCATTGGGGATATTCAGAACAAAATATATTTCTAGGTAAATTTAAAAATCAATGAATATACAGTCTCTCACCTCATATTGTACTGAAATTTGGGTTGGATTAAAAGTTCGTGGCAGGGTGCAGTGCTCACACCTGTAATCCCAGCACTTTGGGAGATTGAGACGGGAGGGTCACCTGAGGTCAGGAGTTCAAGACTAGCCTAGCCAACATGGTGAAATCCCGTCTTCAAAAAAGTACAAAACATTAGCCAGGCATGGAGATGCACACCTGTAATCCCAGCTACTTGGGAGGCTGAGGCAGGAGAACTGCTTGAACTTTGGGAGGTTGAGATGGGAGGATCGCCTGAGGTCAGGAGTTTGAGACCAGCCTGGCCTTATTATTATTTATGCATCAGAAATGCAAATAACCTAAATTATTCAACAAATAGAAGGTCCTTTAACCACCCCCTCAATGTTTCACCTGGAAACGTTGTTATGGTATTTACAAAGCTAGTAATAGAATAATAGTAACTGGCAAAAGCAAAGTGAAATTTCTAAAGAATAATTGTGGATGTATTTGTGGGTTGCACAACAATGGATTCCACATCCATGGATTCAACCAATCATGAATTGAAAATATTTGAGAAAAAATAAATGGATGGTTGTACTGAACATATGCAGACTTGCTTTTTCCTGAGGCTATTCTTAAGCAATAAAATATAACAACTATTTATATAACATTGCATTGTATTAGGTATTATAAATAACCTGGAGATGATTTATCTTATATGAGACAGTGTGTGTTGTTCATATACAAATGAGCACCATTTTATAGAAGGGATCTTAGTATCCATGGATTTTGTTATCTGCAGGAGATGAGAGAGTGTGTGTTGTTCATATACAAATAAACACCATTTTATAGAAGGGATCTTAGAATCCATGGATTTTGTTATCTGCAGGAGATCCTGCAGCCAGCACCTGCGTCCATCCCTAGCCCTTCTGGATACTGAGAGACAACTGTATTATGAGCAATTTGTTTTTAAAAAAAACAATTTACAACTACTTTTGAGCACTTAAGGTTATGAGAATCAGTGGTTTTCTTTTCTTTTCTTTTCTTTTTAATTAACAGAACGGTTCAGTTTCCAGGCAGGTTTTCTTTTCCATAGTTTTCTATATGCTCTCAAATTTCAGAATATTTATTATTTTTGTAATTGAAAATGAACTATTTAAAGAGAACAACAGTAAGAGCTCTAGTTACTATGATGGCGTGAAGGCATTTGTATTTTCCTTCACAAAAATGTATTAAAATTATTGTGGAGGTTTTATAAATGTGTACAAATTATTTATTACTCACCCCAATTGAGACATGGAGATCTAAGTCTCTTCTCCTGAATCTGGGCTGATGTTAGGGATTCTCCTGTAACTAATGAAATACACCAGGAGCCATGCTGAATAATTCGAAGGCTAGGTCATAAAAATCACAATGTAGATACCTTTCTATGATCCACCTCACCTTCACATAACCCAGATTTTCAACCATTGAGTCACT
The DNA here is from genome assembly GCA_028533165.1 of Leontopithecus rosalia. Classification (NCBI taxonomy): domain Eukaryota; kingdom Metazoa; phylum Chordata; class Mammalia; order Primates; family Cebidae; genus Leontopithecus; species Leontopithecus rosalia. The sequence goes on along the minus strand of CM052657.1, from coordinate 2,960,068 downwards.
TCCAGCCACCGAGTCTTCCAGCTTAGCTCCCAGATATTTTAGAGCAGAGAAAAAGCTATCCTTGCTGTCTTGTATGAATTTCAATCAAGGGATACAGAAAAAAATTACTTCTCTAAAAAGATAGTAAGTTTTGAGGTTTTTTTAATGCAACAATAGCAAAATCAAATAGAAAATCATTGGCACCTATAAGTCAGGTACTGCCATCGCGAAACTTCAAAAGTATGGCATTGACTTTGGAACAAGGTGTGAGTAGAATCTGGAAGAGTCTTAAGGAAGGGCTTTGAGGATGTCCACGCAAATTCCCTGTGTTTTGGTTTCCCCTCAACAGATGCTAATTAATATCTGAAAGCAAAGGCATCTAATCAATCCTACTATGAGCATTTTTACTAAGAATGCATCTATTAGAACTAAGACATTCATTGTCCTGACATCAACCCCTGAATAAAAAGAGCAAGGAGAATTACATTTGCAGTAAATTATGTTATTGTTTCTTTCTCAGATTTTAAATGTTTTTGCTAAATGGTGAATTGTGGAGACATTTTATAGATGAAAATTTCAGACAGATGAGCAAAAATATATCCATAATACATCAACTATTATTATGAAAATTGGTAAGTGGACAGAAATACACTCTGTTGTTTTCTTCTGCTTTCTTCCAGAAAGAGTTGACATCATACAGGTCTTATGGATGTTGGTTATTGGTCACCTCCCATTTATATTTTGACATATAATCATAGTATGAGATGCCTTCTCACCTGGTTCAGTTTTAAACATAGAAGGAGTCTGCTTTTGTTTTCTACTTACTCTATATATGAGGATTCACAGAAATTAAACACACACACACACACACACACACACACACACACACACACACACACACACACAAAAGCAACTATGTAACCACTGCCATCTTCTCTGTAAGTAAGTATTTATTTTACTAAACCGTATACCAGGCAGAAAAGTGTAAAATAATAACTGAGCATACTCAGGTAACCACCAACTGACCAAAAGAGATAATATTGCAAATCATTCAGACACATCCACTAGCCCTCCCTGTCATTTTACCACCATATGTGATTGATGTTCTGACTTTCACCAGAGTGTATTTTTGCTTGTTTTTGTTCTATAGATAAGTGAAGTAATTTGGTATGTACTTTTTTGTGTTTGGTTTCTGAGTTTTTTTAATATGTATCTATAGTTTTGTAAATAGCAATAATTTTTCAGTTTTCTTTGTTGTATGCTACTTCATTGTATAAATTTAGCAAATATAAGTTGCCTATTCTACATTTAATGCATTAAATAACATTTTGATTGTTTCCAATTTTTAATTATTATGAATAGTGCTTATATATTCTTGTGCATGTCTTAAACATATATATGTGTGTGTATGTCTATATATGTGTGTACATCTATATATCTCTCTGTATATACATAAATATATCGATATATATGTATATACATCTTTTAGCTGCAGCTTTAAATTAGAATTATTGAGTTACAAGCTATGCGTACAATTACCTTTAGTTAACAACAGCTGTAACTTTACAAATTTGTTCTGCAAATATTATTCCCTGCTTCGTTGCTTGCCTTTGTACTCTTTTAATGGTATTTTCTGATGAACAGAAATTCTGAATTTAAATAGTCATTTATTTAATTGTTATTCTGTTAGTGGCTTTTTTATTCATTTAAGACATTTTTGCCTAAATTAAAGTCAAGAAGATGTTTTCTTATGTCGTCTTCTGGAAACATTTTAATATTCATGTGTATTTGATTTTTGAGTGTAGTGTGAGGTAGAGATCAAGATCCATTTATTTATGTCAGGTTTAAGATATTCAAATAACTTATTATACTATTCTCTCTCCTATTGTTAGTATTTGAATATTTTTATGCTAGAATGTTTAAGATATGTGATTAACAATGCTATGTAGATAGAGGAAAGAAAAAGTTGAATGTGGGAAAAAATACATTAATTCAGTGTTACCTATAATATCCCCCCTCTTCTGAAACACTGAATCGGTTCACCACATTTTGTTAGGTAATATTTCCAGGTCTACTGGGCCCACCTTTTTTGACTTTATTTGCTTATGTTTGCTTATTTAATATTCTAGTTGGTCTTTCTTTACATTTAAATGTTCTCATCTACTATCTGTATAATTCGCTGCTTTTCAATCTTCTAAATATAATGATTTGATTCATAAAATAATAAAACAATATTTCTAGATACTGAATCATAACAACTAGACACTTTAATATGCATTCAGGACTCTTGTTATGGTTCCAATCTATCTAACAAGAACTATTTGAATTATTTGCCAAGGCTTGTTGCTGGCATGTACTCATTGTTACTTTCCTTAAATGACTTCTTTTTAGTTTTAAAAGCCTATCTTAGTTACAAGCTAGAGTCCACTTAGAGCCATTAACTAGTTATGAATAACAGTAGGTACCCACTGTTTGATGAGGAAAGCACAGGGCAGTTTGACTTACAATCATACAAATATTGCAAATAATGTTTATTATTAAACACTGAAATATAAAGGAAACATCCATACTCTTAACAAAACATAAGAATAAATGGTGAGCAGCCAAAAGACAATAAATATTTGCTATCTATCCATATTATTCAAGATTAGCTAATCTATTATCATCCCTTAAACATAACTGTCACTTTCCTGACTAAATATCAATCCATCATCTGAGTCCTATGGAGTAAGGCTGCCCCAGAAACCCCAGAATCTTGTGCTGCAAGCACAAGACTTCAACATATGAGAGCTGCTGTGTGTAAGAGCCCACAGGTGTGATTCATGCCATTATCAATGTTTAAGGCCAGTCCACTGTTGCTCTCTCTTGCTCTTTCACCTTCTGCCATGAGGTGATGTAGCCAAAAGGCCCTAACTGGACCCTTGATGTTGTACATCCCAGAATCCAGAACGGTGAGCGAATGCATTTCTATTCTTCATAAGTTGCCCGGTCTCACTATTCTTTTATAGTACAGAATGGACTAAGGCACTGGGAATCTTTCTTTTTAGAATATCGATAAAATTAAGGCAGGTTTAGTGATAAATAGAATCAGTAGAACAGTGAGAAAAAATAGCTTTTGGAGAATCTTAAGGTTATGAATGCAAAAGTAAAATTGGGAGAGAAGAAGATGCTCGACATGGAGAAAAACTACTTTCTAAGAAATTGGAAGCAAGGATAGTGGGGGAAGGAATACAGCACAGTTCTAACTTATTTATATGTGATTTTGTTTATAATTAGAACTACATAAAGCTGCTAGAATTTCAGCAAACTTCTTTCCATAGATTAAATGCATTAGTACTGGTTGAAGGGTCAGGGTGGTATGATTTTATATTCATATTCTACCATTTATAGGCAGCAAATATTTTTATTCAACAAACATTTGCTAAACACCTACTTTAGGGTACTAGAGATACTGTAATGAACAAGACAGACAATGCTCCTGCCTTCTCAGGGTCATTTTATAAGCCCTGAAATGCACAACATGTAGCATCAAAATATTAACATATGCAAATATGTTAATTGCATATGCTATGCTCCAGTAGTGAAAGTGCTATGAAAAATTGAAAAATACAATCAAAGTCAGTACCAGTGTTTGTGTATAATATAATCATGGCAGACCTTCCTGAAGAGTGATATTTAAGCACATAACTTTATGAAGTACAAGGACAAGCCATAAAATTTTGGAGAAGAGCAATCCACACAAAGCCAGAGCATGCAAATATACCCAGAATCAGAAATAGGTCTGTCACATATGCAAAAGAACTGCAGAAGTATGCAGGGATCAGTAGGTCACTCCACAATGTTGATTTCTAAGTTGATGTGAAACCAATGGGTTGTTTTAGATGATGTGTTCTGATTCACACTCAAAGGTCAGTTTATTTGGTGTGCAGAGAGTAGACTATAGAAAACAAATGTAAAATCTGAGAGAAAAGGTAACATTCTATCACAGTAGTCAAGGTGAGAGATAATTACAGCTTGTTCTAAAAAAAAGCTATTGAGATAAAGAGAAATGATCACACTTGGGACATATTCCAAAGGCAGAGCTGGACATATTTTCAGATGGATTGGATGTGGAACACAAGAAAACGAGCAAAATTAAAGAAATTCCTTTGATTCTGCACAAATTGCTGAACAATAGTAGCACCTTTTAAAAAGGTTGGGAGAAGAGTGAAACTGGATGAATAACTAAGATGGGCATCTGAAGTTCCCTTTTGCATGTGTTCAGTACAAGGTTCTTTTGGGGCTGTCAAGTAGAAATGTTGAGTATGATTATCAATGTTACATATGAGACTGAATCTGAGAGAACAGATTGAAGCCACAAAGACACATTTGATCGTCATTAGCCATGTTAAGCCATGGGGTATGGTGAACTAGAATACGGAATGAATATAGATATAGAAGATGTAAAAGGGAAAAAAGAGATTTTTTTTTAACTTTTGTGGGTCTCATGTTTTATAAATAAAATGGGAAATACCAATATGTTGGAAATATTAAAGGTACTATAAACTACATCGAACAGTTTGGCACATAATAAAAGGTGAATAAGTGTTAAATATCATCAAAGCCAATATAATTTTGAAATGATATAAGCTTTATAGTACAAAAATATGATTTAAAATTGTTGCTCAAAATGTATATGGATTTAAAAAGCATTTCACAAAATCCAACACTCATGCATGATAAAAACTTTAGTGAACTTGAAATAGATGGAAACTTCCTCATTATGATAAAGAACTTTGTCACAATCCTTACACATAGCATCATAATTTATGAAGAGATAATGGACACTTTCTCAATAAAACTATCAATAAGACAAGGTTGTCCTCTCCCATCCCATTATGTTTAACATTATATTAAAAATCCTACATAGTCAATAAGGCAAAAAGGAAAAGGAGAGGTACACACATTGAAAGTAAACACATTAGAAGGAAGAAATAAAACTCTTTAGTTGCAGATGGTACAACTGTCTATGTAAAAAAAGATTCCCAAAGAATTGACAAAACCAATCTAGGAAGTGGTAAGCGACCACAGCAAAGCTGCAGGCAACAAAGTTAGCACATCAGAGTCAATTGATTTCCCATATAGCAGCAGCAAACAATTGAAATTAGAAATTTAAAAAATTAATAAGTACCAAGGATGATATACTAATACATAAACTGAAAAAATATATACAGATTATATACCAAAACTACAGAACCGGGATGAAATAAATTAAAGAAGACTGAAATAAATGACATGAGATTCTGTGTTTATAGATTGGAAGAGTTCATATGATTAAAATGGCAGTTCTTCTTAACTTGATCTATAGTCTCAGTGCAAATTTTATGAAAACCCCCACAAGCCATTTTATGGGTATCAAAATACTGATTCTAAATTTAGAAGAAGGCAAAGTCCTAGAATACCCAATAGAATACTGAAGAAAAACAAAGTAGGATGTGTCACTTATCTGCTTTCAAGAATCACTGTCAGGTTACAAAAATAAAGACAGTGTGATATTGGAACAAAGAGCCTCAAAATAAGATATATACAAAACAGTTAACCAATTCTTGCCGAAGAAGAATCTACAATTCAATGGATAAAGGACAGTCTTTATATTTAAATTGGTATTTTATGAATAAAATGGGACATACAGATACATTGGAAATATTAAATGTAGTATAAACAATTAAAAGAATAATTAGATGTCCATATTAAAAAGAACGAAATGATAAAACTTCTAGAAGAAAACATAGGAAAAAACCCATTTGGCCTTCTGTTTGGTGATGGGTTTGTACAAAGCCGAGAGCAGAATCCATGAAAAAAATGGATAAAGTGGACTTTATTAAAATTAAAAACTTCTGTGAAGAAAACTGTTAATAGAATAAAAATATAAGCTGCACACTGGAGGAACATATTTGCAAAGCACATCGGTCTCCCAAGTTCTTCAGCTTTTAGACTCTTAGACTTACACCAGTGGTTTGGCAGGGGCTCTCAGAACTTTGACCACAGACTGAAGCTGCACTGTAGCTTCCCAAGTTTTCAGGTTTTGGAACTTAGACTGATTCACCACTAGCTTCCTTGCTCCTCAACTTGAAAATCATGGGACTTTACCTTGTGATCATGTGGCTCCATTCTCGTTATTAAACTCCCTTTCATATGTACATAAACCCTATTAGTTCTGCCTTCTAAGGACCCTAATACAAATTTTAGTAACGAGACAATTTAGTCTATAGTCTGTTCCTAAGCTGCTATAAAGAACTGCCCCAGACTGGGTAGTTTGTAAAGGAAAGAGGTTTAATTGACTCAAAGCTCCACATGGCTAGGGAGGCCTCAAAAAACTTACAATCATGGCAGAAGGGGAAACAAATACATCCTTCCTCACATGACATCAGGATGGAGAAGAATGAGAGCCAAGCCAAGGGGAAAGCCCCTTGTGAAACCATCAGATCTCATGAGAACTTACTATCACAGGAACAGCATGGAGAAAACTGCCCTTATGGTTCAATTACCTCCCACATTGTCCCTTCCACCAGAGACGGGGTTTATGGGAACTACAATTCAAGATCCAGTTTGGGTGGAGACACAGCCAAAACATATACCACAACACTTTATAACAAAAAGAATAATCCTAAACATATGTAAATATGTTTTTAAAAATGAGTTTTTATAAAATTCATTTGAAGATTAGGGAATGCAGGATGGAATACAGAGTCTACAAGAGAATCTAACTATATTTCAAATGTTTGAAACAACATCACTGTAGGAGATGGGATGAAAAGTTGCTGACCTCAATAACTTTGGAAATAATAGGACTTTTTAAGACTAAAGGCAGAGAAATTGTACATAAACATGGTATTCCAGTTGTACCCTATAGGGTACAGGTTAAAAATTCTGAGACAAATATGTATGCCTACTAGAATTAAACAACTAAGTAAATTGTTGGAAGATGGTAGGAGCTGGATTTTACATTGTTGAGTTGGAAGATTATAGAAAAGCAATACATACGAAGAGGTTAAATGAGCCACATGATTGTAGACTGGAGTGGAAGATGTCAGTATGAATCCATGTTTAATTTAGATACAGAAGATAAAAGAAATTTGCATATAGAAATGTGTGTGTGTGTGTGTGTGTGTGTGTGTGTGTGTGTGTGTGTATTCATGGGTATTGTGCCCATGTACAATCCCATTTTTTGTTAGCAGAGACAGCCTAGAAGCAACAACGCTCCAATAGCAGTGAGCACACCTAGTGCCAAGTTTTGGTTTCTAATAGCATTCCCCAGTGAAAGAAACCTGGCTTCCAGGAAAAATGGTCCATTCTCTAACTGGGGCTGGAAATATCCAAGACTATTCTCGAGCATGCCAGAGAGTAAGGAAGTGATAATAATAACAGAATTAAACACCAGGAGGAGGAGGGTATGTTAAAGGGACACAGGAGGCAACTATAAGTCCTCAGTGGCCTAAGCTCGAACATCTTGAGCTGAAATGTAACATAATTGATAAGGTATCATTAGATTATAATTTGAACTACAAAATAAATATCCATAAATTTGTACTTCTATAAATAAATAGAGAAAATAGTTAAATCTGTCATGCAAAAAAAATTCCAAATTACTTATGTAGATACTCTGTCTTCAAAAAGTTGGAGAATATTTCCTGCTTTATAGGTGCAGTCTGTGCATAGCAACTTTCTTCCAAAAAGCATGAGCAGCATTGGTGCAGAAGTAACTTTAAATTGAAGAAACCTGAAAAACACTCTTTCAGTTAGTTGACTTCAGCAAGGTCAACGTCAACAGTGGTGAGTGATGTTGATAGTATGTACTCCTGATATGATGCAATGAAAATAACACTTTGCCTCTATTATATTCCTTTCTCAAACCAATAACCCCAGTCTAATTATAAGAGAAATATCAGATGGAGAGATACATTGGAAGGACATTATACAAAATACTTGTTCAGTACTCCGTCAAACTATCTAGGTCCTTAAAGACAAGATAAGTCTGAGAGACTGCCACAGCCAAGACAATCCCACAGGGATATCACAACAAAGTACAATACAGTCTTCTGGAAAAGAGAAAGGATTAAGATAAAAACAAAGGAAGCTGGGCACGGTGGCTCAAACCTGTAATCCCAGCACTTTGGGAGGCTGAGGCGGGTGGATCACAAGGTCAAGAGATCGAGACCATCCTGGTCAACATGGTGAAACCCCGTCTGTACTAAAAATACCAAAACTTAGCTGGGCATGGTGGTGCCTGTAATACCAGCTACTCAGGAGGCTGAGGCAGGAGAATTACCTGAACCCAGGAGGCGGAGGCTGCGGTGAGCCGAGATCGCGCCATTGCACTCCAGCCTGGGTAACAGGAGCGAAACTCCGTCTCAAAAAAAAAAAAAAAAAAAAAAAAAAAAAAGAAATCTGAATAACTTACGGCCTTTAGTTAATTCTGCATTAAACTCTTTCATTAATTATAATCACTGTAGCACATGTAAGATGCTGTTTATAGGGGAAAGTCGGTATGGAAGCTTTGTACAATTTTTTTGGAAATTCAAAATGGTTCTAAATTTTTTAAAACATTTATTTAAAATTGTCTATGCACTTTCTGATTATGGCCCATTTTATAATCCAAAACTTAATATAAAACTCAATTACTATTTCCTTTCTGAAGGCTTGTATGAAGTTGCTGACATCCTGTACCCAGAGTACACTTCACAATAATGGAACATAGAATAATTTTTAAAAACAACTTGAATGAAAAACCTTTAAGTTTTGATGGTATAAATGCTTCCCTCAAGATGTTTTCTTCTCTAAGGACAAGTAACAATACACTTTCTCTACAAGAGTTTCCAATATTTTTAGTGTAACTAGTAGCAGTGATGGCAACATAATAAAAACATCATTTTGAGTAGAGGAACATAAATTTATAAAGAATATGTGTTTTCTTTTAATTTTCTAGATTATTCTCTGAGGGACATACTTAAAACTAGAAGACGTTGCATCTACAGTATTAGTTTGTATAAGTCTGTCATCTTAACATTCGTATTATCCTTACATAAACAATTTTTATAGCTCACTAAGGCTGACATGTGTTAGTTCTCCTTTTCTTAAAAACATCAAGATCTGGAAAAGCAAAAAAAAAAATAAAGCTTTTAAAAAAGTTTTAGAATTCTATAACTTTTATAAATAAATTTATATATAACTATCAGTATGAAATTAACAACCACTAATTTTCTATCATAGAGAATTAGTAAGAATTACTGAAACCTAAGAAAGTTCCAGAGTAAAATAAATGACTTTTTTCACTTCTAGGAAAGAAAGATGTCAGATAATAAACAAGTTTTTGAAAAATAATTGACAATAAATTTAAAGGTAATTTTATTAAAGCAAAAGTAAATAAACGATTGCAAAACAATATTCTAAGTAGAATAAAAGACAATAGCAAAATCACAGAAATAGAAAAACTTAGGCTAGAAAAACACTTGATGTTGATCTTAGAGTATCAGTATGAAAATAGGAGAACTGGAAGACCTTGATTCTGGGGTTATATGTTTTGATTGCTTATTTAATAACAAATACCCATAAAGTTTGTGATCAAAGGTATTTTTTGAAATAATAATATTTTAAAGAAATTTAAATATTCTGGAGTGAGAGAAAGATAGTGGGGAAATATTGAAAAAATAGAGAAATCTGGTTTTTGTTGTTGTTGTTGTTAAAACTTTGCACTATCTTCCTCCTCTTGGTTTAAAGTCCAAAATTTATTCATCCATTCACCTATTCATACATCTATCCATTCAGTTATTTAACAAAATTTGTATGTAAGCATAAGTGAGGTAGAGAAACAGACATAACAATCAAAAACGTGTTGTCAGAGAAATAAGGAAAAAGACAGGAGACTGAGTGTCTTAGAATCCTGAACAGAGATTGTCTGAGGAGGCATTAAACAGAATCCTTTCAGAGAGTCAGAGGACACTGAGAATAGGACATTGAGAACAGGACTTTCAATTTGGAGATTCTGAAGTCAGATCAAGGTAATCTTCTAGGGATCACTGTTGTGAGAATGGTAATTACACAGTCAAAAAAAGACAGTCAGGAGGTGACACGAAGATGGAAATAGTGGTACCATAAAACTGAAATAAAGTACTATTATTTTATGAAATGAAACTTTAAGTGGTTATAACAAAATTATGATCACATTTAATGCTTTAATCCAGGTTAATCAATGTCCTCTATTGTATTTTACAATCAGCTCTTTGAGTGGGCGGGTCTAAAATAAGATTAATGCCCAAGGTTTGAGTGCAAACCATGTGATAAGAAGTATTGTTACGGGATGAATTGTGTCCCCCCAGATTTATATGTTGAATTTCTAACTCTTAGAACTTCAGAATGTAACCTTATTTGGAAATAAAATCATTGCGGAGAACTGGAGTGAGGTAGACCCCCTAATCCAGTAGAGTTTGTATCCTTATAAAAAGGGGATGTCTGGACACAGAGAGATACACAGGAAGAATATCTTGTATGCACGAAGACAGAGATTGGGGTGATGTTTCTACAAGTCAAGGGTTAACGAAGATTGCCCACAAACCACCAGAATCCAGGAAAGAGGCCTGGACGAGATTCTCACTCCCATGCTCAGGTGGACCCAACCCTCCTGACCATAATCTCAAACTTGGAGCCTCCTGAATTGCAAGAAGATAAATGTCTGTTGTTTCAGCCATGCAATGTATGGTACTTTGTTACTAGAGCCCTAATATAGCATAAAAGACTAAACATGTAGAAATTTAATTCTGTTTTCAGATCTAAACATTAGAAAATTGAACAAAGGTAGAAAATTCAGAGGCCACAAAGGCAATGGAACACTTTGAGAAAAGGAGCACAGGCATCAAAATTGAATATTCCTTTTATATTCCGGGAAAAACAAAACAAAACAGGAACTGTAGGTCACACTTGTGCCCATGTGTTGGTCATTTTAAGAAAAAGGGCTTGGATAGAGAGTTTCTTTGAGATTTCTGACTTTTCCAGGGATTATAAATATTTCCCCTAGTTCCTTATGAGTCATGAGCTCCTGCGCTTGACAAATGTATTAAAATATTGAAAGTAAAAATAATCTGGGTCTAGTCAGGTAAACTTGCCTTTTGAATTGCTTGGGAAATTTTATACCTACTGAAACCTGCCTGCCTTGACCTGTTTTCCCCTTCCCATGTTAAATTCCTACATTCTCTATCTTCCATTTCATGCACTTAGGCAGAACTGAAATCGCGTAAGCTCCATTTCAAGACCCTGAGGTCCAGCTCCCTGGCTGTTCCTGACCTGCAGCAACCCTTAATCTTTAGCTCCTGCATCTCCAGCCTAAGCTTCCACCCAGCTGCTCTTGATCAGCTTCGTTCATCTGCTCTTTATACATTCAGTATTAAAGTGGGATTTTATATCTCTGCTCATATCAAACACTAGAAAATGATTCATTATTTCTTATTTGGGGTGAAAAATCTTCAAGGCTCCTTCTTTCAGTATACAACTTTATATTATCATGCAGCATAACTGCAGTAGCATAGAGTTGGTTCATTGTCTGATGGCTGAGTCCTAAAAGGCACGTATATTATATGTTTAGTAATCATATTTATGTTTTGTAAAAACAGTAGACTTTAATGCATATTTAAACTCATCTTTTATCAGAAACATGTAAGGAATGAGATATTATGTTAAAGTAGGATACATTTTCTGACATTTTAAGATTTATTTGATGCCTTAAGGCTATTTAAATGATTTATTATTGTTTGCTACTTCTGCTAACAAAATGTCACAAAGCTACAGCTTTTCTGTGTCTGAAGCTTTGCACTAAGTTGTGGGTGCTCTGCCTTAGTAGTGAAGCACTCCAATTTCTGAAATATTCCATTATGGTTAATATGAAAACTCTCATTATCTTTGATACACTTTTAAAAATATTTTTGGCCGTTGTACCAAGACAGGTGGTTGGGAGCAGAATCTTTCTCTCAGTGTTCATGCAGATTTTGTTTTCCAGTAATCTCTCTGTGGCTGTTCTTATATTTCTGCCCTCCATGACAATTCAGCTCACATTAATATGTGATAGAATCCCTTTGCTTTCAGTAAACTATAGGTGATTTTGTTTTCTCCTAATTTTGTTTCAATTTACGCATATTTCATGGGGATTTCATCCTCTCTTAAGTACCTTAGCATCTTTTCATACAGGACAGATTTATTTTTGAATCATTAATTAATAATGAAATTTATATCGTTAATGTAGTAGAACATGAAATGAGAGAAAAGGAAATACAAGAAGAGTAAGAAAAAAGAAAGGAGTGAAAAAAGAATTCATCTGTACCCCTTCGGGAAAGAAAACTAGCAAGGGAGGTGGAAGGAATAATGATGTTTGGGGATAACTCTTCCTCCCACTCCTTAGTGTGCAATGGGGAAGGGCTTTCTAGGGTAATCCTGACTTCCTCCCTGTTCCCTTTTGGTGCCCAGCCTATTAGATAAAATCATATGTGATTGGTGAGTGTGAGGAAAGGAATTGATTATTCTTGCCCATTCCCGTTGGATTTTCTTTGCCTCTCCATGTTACAAGCGTTAGAGTCACAGCCTTTTTGGAGAAACCCTAGGATTTTCAGCACGGTCAGCGGCAAAATGGATAAATTAATTCTGATTACACCATTAAGAAACTTCTGGTCCATATACACCGTGGAGTACCATACAACCATCAAAAAAGGATGAGTTCATGTCCTTTGCAGGGACATGGATGAAGCTGGAAACCATTATTCTCAGAAAACTGACACAAGAACAGAAAATCAAACACCTCCTATTCTCATTCATAAGAGGGTGTTGAACAATGAGAACACATGGACACAAGGAGGGGAACATTACACACTGGGGCCTAATGGGGGCGCGAGGTCTAGGGGAGGGTTAGCAGGGGGTGAGGGGATTGAGGAAAATATAACATTAGGAGAAATACCTAGTGTCGATGACAGGGAGGATGGACACACAATCACCAAGGCATGAGTATACCTATGTAACAAACCTACACGTTCTGCACAGATACTCCACCACTTAAAATATAATTTTTTAAAAAAGAAGCCCATTGTTGCCACAGATCTAAACAAGCTTCCCAAACAGCCTGACCTGTTTACCAAGCTGGCATTTTGATCTCCATTTGTGTGTTTCTTGAGCCTCTCCCCATGATTTCTGTATTTGTCAAGAAAATAGGGTCATTTACCGACCTCCTACGGTGCCAGAAGTAAACAGGGGAATGTTTTACGGGGAGTAGTAGGGTTCCCTCCAGGTTTTCCTTGGTTAGCTAGCAGAGCTGTCAGTGAGGACTGCTCACTCTCCACACCCATTAAGTGAACGGATCCATTCAGCCTTATTCAAGAGACACTGATTTCTGTTGAAATATGTGGTATCACGTAATCTAACTCCGTGACAACAAACAACTGGACTAGGTTGATTTACATTTTGTCAGATTTGGGAATTTTCCCCAGCCTGGGCGGCAGTAACTATCTTAGGATACCTTTAAAGGAGTTCACTACTTTATAGCATGCTACTACAGAACGCAAAATAAAAGCACAATCTCTCCTAGATTTGTAATATCTATTGTTTTCTTGTAATGCAATGGAGTTGTCAAAAGAGGTAATCCTCTAGCAATTCCAAAGATGATATAAACTCCAGAGGTCGGTCTTCATGATTCATAGAAATTTTGGGGAATTATATTATCAACTAATAAATATTGTTAATAGTATGCATTAATGGTGCTTTATGATAGAAATCTTTCTTTTCAAAATATTGCTTGTTGTTTTAAAGATATGTTGTGAATTTACACTTCTTTCCTCTTTAATGCAATTACACCATATGTCACTTTTTCAATTTTATAAGCTCCTAGAATTCTGGATGTGTTTCCAACAGAGAAATGGTATTTGGCAGTAATCACTGTTGCTGCTGAACAGTGCTAATCTATCTATAGCAGAGATGTTCAGTTTTCACATGTAGTAAAACAGAAATTGAAACTGCATAAAAATCATGTTAGGAAACATAATTTATAATTTCAAGAGTGAAACAAAACTCCAAAAGAAAGACAGCTAATAGTGAATCCAATCACCAAATATTTGTACAGCAATTGCTACAGGTCAGTCTTATGCCACCAGCTGGAGATAGACTTGTGAACCTGATGAAAGATAATACTTCTATTCTTCATTCTAGTACTGGCATGCAGAAAATAAATAAATACCTAAATTATTTTAAAAGCCTAATCTAGTTATATATATATATATATATATATATATATATAGAGAGAGAGAGAGAGAGAGAGAGAGAGACATATATATCTATATATAGAGAGAGACATATACCTACAGAGAGAAAGAGACATTTGTGAGAGAGA
>CM052657.1:2861758-2945194 GCA_028533165.1 Leontopithecus rosalia | reverse complement strand
TGTGTGTGTGTGTGTGTGTGTGTGTGTGTGTGTGGTTATTTAAGTGTAATAAGAATCTGATTGGTTAAATTTAGCCTTCGGATTTGGTCAGATATATGCTACCAGCCCAATCCGCTGTGTCCAGAGCTGGGCAGTGGAGGTTGTATGTCCGTTCCTTCAGCAGTTCAATTAAGATATGATGATTGCGGCCGGGTGCGGTGGCTCAAGCCTGTAATCCCGGCACTTTGGGAGGCCGAGGTGGGTGGATCACGAGGTCAAGAGATCGAGACCATCCTGGTCACCATGGTGAAACCCCGTCTCTACTCAAAATACAAAAATTAGCTGGGCATGGTGGTGCGTGCCTGTAATCCCAGCTACTCAGGAGGCTGAGGCAGGAGAATTGCCTGAACCCAGGAGGCGGAGGTTGCGGTGAGCCAAGATCGCGCCATTGCACTCCAGCCTGGGTAACAAGAGGGAAACTTCGTCTCAAAAACAAAACAAAACAAAAAAAGATATGTTGATTGGGCAAAGGACCTTCAATAATTTGGTTATTTAACTCACATTCTTCAGCATCTAAAACTGGATTGGTTAATGTCTTCTCCGAATCAGCTACATCCTGTTTTTTTTTTTTTTTTTACATGTACACCACTTTTGCAGTTACCAAAGTAAACCTTTCATGCTATTCTTCAGTGCTTTGTTACCTTTGCCTGTTTTATCTAGCTATTTGTTTGTTCATAATTGATTCTCTTGTATTCCCTTCCAGTTATCAGGAATTTAATGTAGGCTCTGTGATTATTATTTTTCAACTAGGTTAAGCTATAGTACCTAGCTACTCAAACGCTAATGTAAGGGGGTGTTGTGTATTTATTTTGTGATATAATTAATATCTATAGTCAGTTGACATTAACTAAATGAGATCATTCAATTAGTCGGAAGGATGATCTTTAAGAGCAAAATTGAGGTTTCCCCAAGGAAAAAATAAATTCCACTGGTAGACTGCAGAATCACCTTCTGCCCTAGAATTTCCAGCCTGCCAAATCTCTCTCTCTCTGTCTAGATGTATACTCTGACAACACTGGAGAGACACACACACACACAGAGATACATACACATATGCAGACACACACATGTCCTACAGGTTCTGATACAATCCTTTATAGAAAGGAAAATTGTTTTTTAAAAAAATATTGCTATTTTCTTGTTTACATTTCTGTATATGTGACTGTATCTGTAACCTGAGTGAAAGAGTAGGAACAGGCAGCCCGACACAGTGGCTCTTGAGACCAAGGTGGGTGGATCACTTGAGGTCGGGAGTTCAAGACCAGCCTGACAATGGAGTTTTGAAACTCCATTTCAAAAAAAAAAAAAAAAAACAGAGAGGGAACAGGCATATATTTATTAGAATAATTTCAAAAGTAATAAAAACAGATATAGTTAATATTAAATATCTAACAATCAATATAAGATTTTACACCAAAACACCAGGCTTTATTATTCTGTTTGGACAAGAAATAAACTTTCCAATTTCTCTATGAACCAAGCCTAAAGTCTTAGATTATAGAATTTCTTCTGTAGGTCTAGAGGAGATATCCCTTCTTCCTGTGATAGTTACAAGGTTTTCTGTTTAAGGGTAGTAAGACTGTATGGTAGAAGAAGAAAAAGATTTAAGTTTCCCTTTTCAGGCTTGAACTCCAAAAGCACGGCTATATAGGGAATCCATGAGCTGCACACATTGGGCGCCAGAAAGTAGGGATCCATGAACCCCACATTGGGCACCAGAATGTAGGGAGCCAGCCCTACATCACTCATGAGTACCCCGACTTTGGTTGTGACAAAGGAATGAGAAAAAGACAGATTAAGAGAGACAGTGGGACCAGGGAGCCATCACTTTATTACTCTGGTGGAGGCAGTGAAGGCCCCAAGCTCTGGTCATCCTCTCTATTTATTGGTTACAATCACTTTGATCTACAGGGTAGGGGTGGAGTGATGGTGGAGTGAATCAGTGACCCGAAGTGAATCAGTGATCTGGAACTGGTGTATCGTTCTAAGGATTGACAACAGTGACAGTTTGGGAGCTTTACAAAACAAGAACATGTGGTTATCTTTAGCTTATTATCTATGCATAGCTGATGGAAGGTGGACCTTACAAGGAGCCTACAAGTCTGGCTACCTCACAGTGCTATGAAGGGGTTTTACATCATTGAGCACAGTGTTTATGGTAACAGAGCCTAGGTCATACTGCACTCGAACATGAGGCATGGTGAAGCCTTCCTCATCAGAGGCCTGCTGCAGCCTCTGCAGTTTGTTGTTCCTTGTCTATGTGTTACTCATAACCAGTTTATGTAGGCACTCGGTAAGTCCTTTCTCCTTTGCTGTTTTTCCCTACACTGCTACTCAGTAATTGATCAATTTTAGGAAATTACACAGTGAAGGAAGGAATAGTTCAGAACATTGGTCTCGTGCCATGCTTCTCTTGGGATACTAGCAAGGGGCTGTAAGCTTGTAGGGAGGTCTGAAAGGAACCACTTCTAAAATGATAAAGACTCATTGGTAGGAGGCATCCAAACAGGTGGGCCTGGAACAGAGGTCCTGGCTTTCAATTATTATGTACTGTGCAGGAACCCAAAAGATTCTATCTGCCCTGAGGGCACAGATATAACTAAGACCACAGAGTACAACAGTAGGTACTAGTATGTCATCTCCAACCACCTTCAACCTCAACCCAGAGTCAGGGAGAACCAATTGCGGGCTTAATTGGTGATTCAGTTTTCAGACAAAACATACACCTCAAATATCATAACATGTGTGGTTCCTGAAGATCAAAGATCCTTGCACTATGAGCTCCCTTTTATTTATTTATTTATTTATTTATTTATATCAAAGATCCTTGCACTATGAGCTCCCTTTTATTTATTTATTTATTTATTTATTTATTTATTTATTTATTTATTTTGAGGCAGAGTTTTGCTCCTATCACCCAGGCTAGAGTGCAATGGCACGATCTCAGCTCACCAACCTCTGCCTACCTGTTTCAAGTGATTCTCCTGCCACAGCCTTCCGAGTAGCTGGGATTAACAGAGCATGCACCACCACGTCCAGCTAATTTTTGGTATCTTTTTTTTTTTTTTAGTAGAGATAGGGTTTCTTCATGTTGGTCAGGCTGGTCTCAAACTCCGGACCTCAGGTGATCCACCTGTCTTGGACTCCCAAAGTGCTGGGATTGTAGGCATGAGCTCCCACATCCAGCTGAGCTCCCCTTTTTGTATTAAAACACCAAAGTCATTTAAACATCACTTCCGCTACCACCACAAAGTCAGATGCCATTTTACAGAGGAGCAAGATGAGGAAAGAGAAATCTGAAGGCGCTTCCTCAAAGGGTCTGAATGTTTACATTGGTAGATCATTTATATTATTCCATTGGTCTATATTTATTAGATTGGGTTAAATTCAGTCCACAGCAGGTTTATTTCTACCTTTATTAAGGCTTTCATCATACTCTGCTTGGTTCGGACCATTTATACCTATGTGTTTATCTTACAGGACATGAGAATGTAAATAAAAACCATGGCATCTTCACTTTTATATCCCCTAAAGCGTCCACCACAATTATTGGTTCATAGCCATCTTTTAATTTGAAGTCTCAAGGGCAAAAGTAGGTAAAAAATCAACACAGTAGCTTATCTTGTGTATGGATGCTGACTTAGGTACTGGAATTTTCTGTGCTCTGTTCAGATGTTAGGTAGCCTGTGATGGTCAGTTAAAGGCAAGCTGAGATGAGATGGCCCCAGGAGGGAATCAGGTTTTATGGTAGTCTGCTATTGAAGCAATTAGTGGGCTACAAAACTCTCAAAATTTTAATTCTATCCTCCACTGCCTAGCTAAAGCACTGTGAAGTATAAATGGACAATGGAAATATTATCTGCACTATCTACTGGAGAGTTTTATAATATCTAATAACCTTTGAACTCACATTGCATTCCAATTGACCTCACTCTTATTAACTGATTTTCCATTTGACTGAGCATTTTCTTCTCAACTAAATTATGAACTCTTTGAGGACAAAATGTTGGCATCTCTTTGTATCCCCATGAGGCCTTCTTATAGTAGACATTTAGCAATACTGGTTGGTTAATAAACAGCTTAATTTATGTCCTGGTGGCAGGAACATATCTAACTATGCAACTGTCTTGAAACAATACCCTAACAAAAGCATATCTAGGGTTTGTCTTGAAATTTTCATAAGCAACAAACAGGAATTGCCTCTTGCAATTTAGCATATTACAAGAGGAAAAAGAGAAAAATCAAATAAGAGGACATAGTACAAATGCAGTTTTGATATATGAAAACATATGAATATTATAATTTCAGTATTTCTGAAGAATATGGTTTTATGATTAATCCACATGCTCTGAATTTCAATGAAGGAATGCCAATACAATACACTATTACAGATTTAAAAAAAATCAATGTTAATAGCATATTCTATCTTTGTAAGTTCAGCCAAACTCATCATATCCTGACCAAAAAAGAGAAATAGACAGAAGCTGAGTTTATTAGGAGAGAGAGTTCAATGCTAACACAACTCATGATTCTAGTCATGTAGAGAGGCAGTGGAGACACACAGAGAAATGGAGAGATTATGAATTAGATAAAAAGAATAAAAAATTAGGGCCTTGCTCTGTACATCACTGGTTCACAATGCCACTGAGCAAATCTAAAGACCATGGACTCTACTTTGAATTACACTTGAGATGTAAACTTGAAAGCATATTGCTAACTGTAAATGGCTCAGGAAACTGTTACCTGGTGTGATTTTTATAGGCACTTCCTGGATTAATTCACTAATTATTAAGGTAGCATGGTGAAATTACTAATTGGATATGATGTTTCTATAAAATGTTATTAAAAATACTGCAGTATCTATTGCTAGGTAAATTGGGTATGTACTTCCTACTATGTCAAATGACAAATTTAAAGGTAATAACAAAACTGTCAAAGAATTCAAAATTCTCTGGGCAGGACTATTTCTCTGACAATACAGATAAGGCACTGGAACTTACTCATTTGAGTATAATCATAAACTTGCATTAGCACTTATACATGCATTCTAATAAAAAAGAATGTTAACCAGAGAGAGAGAAATATGGCTGCTTTTCCAAAAGGATCTTCTTTACTACATATTAGCTTGCCTGACATTATATTATTAGAGCCATTCATTTGTATTAGGATATTGGTTCCAGACGGCAGCTCTGAAAACACACCATGTTGTCTTAAAGTATGAGTCCTATGCTCTTACATAAGTATGCACAGTTTGGATTTGAGAGAAAGAAAACCAACTCCCAGTAAGTCCCTTAGTAGGTCAAGCCCAATATGTGGCATTTTAAAGCATAAGAATGTTATGAAGAGCATAGCTGATGCCTTCCTCATCCTCAGCACCTTGACACCAATGTACTGATCCATATAGATAGACAATGAGCAGGAAGTAGTTACTGAATGAGGAATTTTATTTGACCACACCAAAACCATAAAAGGGAAGTATTTTTATCTTTTTGAGCCCCCCCAATTTGGTAGAAATAATATAAGCTGTTCAAGGTCACACATCTCATAATTGGCTACAGCCAGGTTGACAAAAGATCAACACATACCACCATGGTGCTGCTGCATGAGAAAGGTGGAAATGTCTTCCTTCTCTCCTCGTGGCAATGTGAAAATTAATGACTACAAGCGTTAAGTGACTTGTGTAATGGCCCAAGAACATAATGGTTTACAAAACTGGCTGATTCTGGTAAAACCCCTCCTTACCATAAGCAGCCGCCTAAGGTGCAGATTGTTCATGTTATTTTTGGAATATGCCTTATGGGTTATTTACCCAGAGGTTCTCAGTTTCTCTCTTCTATCCCCCCCACCCCAGAAGAGCATATTACATATTCACTGGTTTAACATTATATACTGTGCTACTGTAGTAATCCAGGCTATCCAGGCTAGAAGACTGCTTTAGACTCCTTATTACTCTCCATGTTTATTATAAATATTAGTGGAGAGGAGGGAAGTATTTGTAGCTAGGAAGGGATAGCCAGTGGCTGTCTACACCTGCCACATTTACAGCAACTCACCCTTAGGACATTCATTCCTCTCATCCTCCGTAGGCTTGATTTCATGCTATCCTTGAAACGTCCTTAAGAAGCTGGGAATTTTCTATACTATCAAGCATAATGTTTAATATTAAAGCAGTCTTCTGGATCCTCTTTCTGTTTGGCCCAGGGCTGATTATTCAAGGTTATTGCCTGAATACTAGAGTGACTGAGTCCTTAGTGCCACACACTCCAGTTGCCAGAAACAGACTTTTATTTAGCCTCATCACATAATAAAAGGGAAGTTTATTATTATTATTATTATTATTATTATTATTATACTTTAAGTTCTGGGATACATATGCAGAATGTGCAGGTTTGTGTTACATAGGTATACATGTGCCATAGCAGTTTGCTGCACCCATCAACTCATCATCTATGTTTTAAGCCCTGCATGCATGGGGTATTTGTCTTAATGCTCTCCCTCCCCCTTACCACCAGCCCCTGTGTCCATGTGCTCCCATTGTTCAACTCAAAAGGGAAGCATTTTTATCTCTACAAAAGTATTTCGTAATGTAGAATTTGCAATTGATAATGAGCATCAGTGGCGAGGAGGGAATTATCTGTAGCTAGGAAGGGTTAGCCAGTGGCTTACTATTGATGTGCTCTTGCAAGTTCCTTTCCAAGGCCAGGTGGCTTGGCCACCCAGTGACTGAGACTCTAGGCACAGGCCTCCAAGATGACAGCCAATCCTCTGTCTCCCCTACCTATAGGGACAAACTACCACAATTTATAAGAAGCCTAAATTATAGGCTCCAGTCCACTGCACTGTTTGTGTGTATAAATTCTAAATGTTTCCCCAGCACCTCTTCAGCTCTATTCAGGGGGATAGAGAGCTAGCACCTAATTTGTTCCTTCCTTTCTTCTCCAAGCCACATTTTCCCCAGTTCGTCTGGGCTGCTATACTGAGTTATCTGCCATATGCCTGTGAACTGAGAAAAAAATACCCTGAATTATATATGTAGCAATACCAATCCCAATTATTTAAAATGATACAAGTTAGCATTTATTGAATGCTAAGTATGTGGCAAACTGCTTAGCTTTTCACTTTCATTATCTCATTTTGTCCAGATAAGATTTTATGGTATCGTTAAAATTATCATTTCTTATTTTCAGATGAATAATAGGCATAGAAAGATTGGGTGTATGAATAAAAACAATAAGCACTTATTTGAAATAAATTGTCTCTTTAAGTGTCAGAACTAAGAAATGAAAGCTGATTTGTAATGTTATAGAAAATAGTTACAAAGGCATTAGAAATATGCTGATAATAAAAGTAATATAATAATTAAATTTAGAATAGAATAGAAATAAAGAGGTTACTAGACCTCTTAATTTATAATAAAATTAGTTTTGAGGAGATCATGGAATGAGAGGGAGTTTAACTTCCAAAATCACTCCAATCTCCCAGTCTAGTATTCTGTCTAGTTATATATATATATTAAACTCAAAAAAAGGTATATATTTTTTAGATGGAGTCTTGCTTTGTCCGCAGGCTGGAGTATAGTGATGCAATCTTGGCTCACTGTAAACTCTGCCTCCCAAATTCAAGTGATTCTCCTGCCTCGGCCTCCAGAGTAGCTGGGATTGCAGGTGCCTGCCACCACACCAGGCTAATTTTTGTATTTTTAGTAGAGATGGAGTTTCACCATATTGGCCAGGTTGGTCTCCAACTCCCAACCTCAGGTAATCTGTCCACCTTGGCCTCCCAAAGTGCTGGGATTACAGGTGTGAACCACTGTAACCGACTACTGTTATATATTATGCTGCTTTGTAATCAACCTATCCTCGTCAGTTAGTATTAAAATTGTGAATAAATAGATTTTTTTTTTCTCTCCCAACTCCCCTAGTGGACCCAGTTGCCTTCTCAGGAATCCTCTAAGGTTTCTTCCAGCCAGCAGCTCCTAACACTTCCACCTGGCCTCTACTGACTCCAGGAGCTGGGATGAACCCACCCAGGCTACAGAGCTTATCTTGCAGAAGATTTTTTAAAATTAATGTCTGCATCACGAAACACTTCTAAACTGTAGAGCATTGGAGTATTCTATGATTTCCTTGGGAAACCAATTTCCCCACATACCATCTATGCATGCAAAAGAGTTATGCGAACTGTTTTTATAAAGCCGTACTCACTGGCCGAGACTTACCTTCTACATTGTGGTAGTTTGTCATTACAGGTAAACAAGAGAGCAGTGCTGGAGAATCAGCTGCTATCTAGAAGGACTGTCTTAGACAGTTTTGGAGGAAGAACATTGCACACGGTTCACTGTTATATTAGGAGCACACTTTTAACACTGTGGAACCAGTTATTAGACATCATGGGTCAAGTTGTGTCCCCTCAAGCTTCAAATTCATGTGTTCATTAACTAGTAAGTATTCTGTTTGTGTGGATATCTCAGAATAAATGGTTCTGCTCAACTTAGTAAATAATTTTTTCAGTATAGGTATTCATTCTTGGCTTAATTCTATTGGCCATCTTATTTCATAACACAACAGATCGGTTAACAGTTTATAATTTGGAGTCAAACAGACCTGAGTACAAACCTTTCCTCTGCCATTTACTAACTTTGTGAACTAGAAAAAAATATTTAATGTTTTAAGACAAATTTTTGGTCAGCTCTATACTATTTATTAATTTCACAAATATTTATTAAATGCCTATGATTTTCACGGAAATCTAGTAAATTATTAAAGTCAAGTCATTAGTTGGCACTTAGTAAGAATGAAAGTCAAGTAATTAGTTGGCACTTAGTAAGCCTTTGATGCACACTTCCTGCTACTGTTATTGCTTTCAACTCTCTATTTTAGAACAAAAACATCATTGGACATGAGACCATTGTGTGCTGTCAGCCTTTCTTCACTCTGTGGGGTATTGCTGCTGAAGAGCAAACTGTAAATGTTTAAAATTTTTCAAGGTTCTGACATTTGTATTCAGAATGTAACTGTATTTGAGGGCGGGCCCTTTAGACAAGTAATTAAAGCTACATGAGGTCACCCATGCTGACACCCTGATCTGAGGACTTGAGCCTCCAGAACTGAGAGGAAATAAATTTCTGTTGTTTAAGTTGCAGTCTGTGGTTCTGTATTTGTCCTAGCAGACTAAAACACCAGGTAATTTTGGTGAGGTTGATCTGTGTCATGCTACCTTGTGGGCATTTAAAGAGGAAATTCCTAAAGCACTGGTGGACAGAGGACCATAGGGTTCCCTCAGTTTGCCAATACATTTTGGAATGTGAGACATCATTTGGGGACTTGGGGGGAAGAGTGGGAAGGGAGTGAAGGATAAAAGACAGCAAATATGGTGCAGTGTATACTGTTCAGATGATGAGCGCACCAGGCTCTCACAAATCTTCATTAAAGAAATTACTCATGTAACCAAATACCACCTGTATGCCAATAGCTTGTGAAAAAATACAATTAAAGAATTAAAATTAGAATTCAAGGATTTCATTGCAGAAAGCACCACAGTTAGCAAATGTATTTATAATAGGTGGGCCAGTGTTACTAAAAACAAAACAAAACAATTCTACATTTTCCCCAGCTCTTCAGGCAAATGTTTTTGTTTGTATTGGAAATATAACTTTAGTCCTTATTGTCGAGTGAATATTGGTAGTAATCATCTGAAAAAAAAGGATCAGAGCCCCACCTGTGAAGGTGCACATGCAGCGGGTCAGTCAGGAGACCAGCAGGAAAAAGGCAGCCTAAGTGCATAGGGCAGATGAACCTGGAGTTCCAGCTCACAGAACACAGAATTTCAAGATAAAAACACAAAGCCCAGTTGGATAATTCTGCTCTTCCTTTTTGGTTAATATAGAATGCATGGCTATCATGTATTAATTTCAGAAAAGTGGCCTTGAGAGACACAATAGAAGACTTTTTGAGGATTAAATAATTTCATATATATTTAAGGATTCAATTTAAATATTTGCCCTGAAAGGATTTTTAAAGGACATGGAAGAGTTCATGCACAATTTTCCTGCATAGTGTCCACATTTATTCTTAGTTGATGTTGCTGCAATATCAATGTTTTCTGACCAATATGAATGTCAAAACTGAAATTATTTTGAACGTTAATAGTTTGCTTTCAGGAGCAATGCACCACACAATGAAGAATGATTGATAGCACAAAATTGCCTCACGTTCAATTATTGTTTGTTCTGGAATAACGAAGAGAGTTGAAAACAGTAACAGTAACAGGAAATGTTTATGAAGGGCTTACTAAGTACCAAGTAATCACTTGACTTTTATTCTTTTATTAATCTTTATAGAAATGTAGTAAAGCCATAGGCATTAAATAGATATTTGTGAAATAAATAAATAAGCTGTATACACGTGACCAAAAATATGTCTTACAATGTTAAATATTATTTTTCTAGTTCACAAAGTTAGTAAATAGCAGATGAAAGATTTGAATCTAGGTCTGTATGACTCCAAATTATGGACTGTTAACTACTCTGTTGTGCTATGAAATCAGATGACCGATAGAATGAAGCTAAGAATTATTACCTATGCCAAAAAATTATTTACCAAGTTGAGCAGAATCATTTATTCTAAGGGATCCATATACACAGAAAACTTCCCATGTAATGAACTATGGTTTTCATTGTGGAGTTCATTTTCTTCTTTGATTCAGTTTATTCATAGGTATCTGACATTATTTGCAACTAATATAAATTGGATTATTTTTCTGATTTCTTTTTCAGACTGTTTGCTGTTGGCATATGGAAATGCTACTGACTTCTGTATGTTGATTTTTATATCCTGCAATTTTACTGAATTTCTTTTACAGTTCTAATAGTTTCTGGGGTTTTTTTTGTTTTGTTTTTTGGTGGAGTCTTTAAGTTTTTCTAAATAAAAGATTACATTATCTTCAAATACCGGTAATTAGACTTCTTCCTTACCAATTTGGATGCCCATTTTTTTTCTGTTTTCTGATTCTGTAGCTAGGAGTTCAAGTACTATGTTGTATTACAAGGATGAAAGTGGACAGCCTCATTGTGCTCCTGATCTTAGAGGAAAGGCCTTTAATTTTTGCTTCTTATACACACAGATTTTCTTTTAGGGTTTTTATCATGAAGGGATATTGAATATTATCAAATACTTTTTAAGCACCAAATGAAATAATTATATGTTTTTCTCCTTTATTCTGTTGATAAGATATATCACATTGATTGACTGGCATATGTGGAACCATCCTTGCACCCCAGAGATAAATCCCACTTGGTTAAGCTGAATGACCTTTTTAAATGTGTTATTGAATTTGATTTATTAGTATTTTTGCATCAATATTTATTAAGGTCATTGGCCTGTTGTTTTCTTTTTATTATGTATCTTGGTGTGGATTTGTTATCAGTGTAATACTTGCTTCATATAATGAGTTTGGAATTATTACATCGTCTTTTTTTCTGGATAATTTAAGTAGGATTGGTATTATTTCTTCTTTAATGCTTTGGTAAAATTCAGCAATGAAACCACTGGATACCTGACTCTTCTTTGCCAGTAGACTTTTTTGGCTTTTTCGAGCTCTCTCTCTGTTACTGTTCTATTGAGATTTTGGATTTCTTTATGGTTCTTTCTTGGCAGGTTTTATGTGTTTAGAAATTTATCTGCTTCTAGGTTTTCTACTTATTGGCATATGGTTGCTCTTACTAGCCTCTAGTGATTCTTTGAATACTTGTGGTATTGGTTGTAGTATCTCCTTTTTACTGTGTGTTGACTGAGGAGTTTAGTCCATTTACATTTATTGTTATAAGGAAGTAAAGACTTACTTTTGTCATTTTGTTATTAGTTTTCTGGTTGTTTGGTAATCTTTTCTTCCTTCCCTCTTTCCTTTCTGTCTTCTTTTTTGTGAAGGCAGTTTTTTCTGGTGATATGTTATAATTTCTTTCTTTTTCATTTTTTGTGCATCCATTGTAGGTTTATTTATTTCAGTCTTCCTCTTTTTCTACAGTCTGGGTACATCTTTGTTGGTTTTGTTTATTTTTTCAAAAAACCAACTTCTAATTTTTTTGTTTCAATTTTGTTTGAACTTTATAATATGCTTATTTTGCGTTTGATGTTCTCTTGCATTTCTAGTTCTTTCAGATGCATTGTTAGGTTGTTTATTTGAAGTTTTTCTACTTTTTTGATGTAGGTGCTTATTGCTGTAAACTTTAATCTTAGTACTGCTTTCACTGTATTCCATAGGATTTGGTATGCTGTGTTTCTATAGTAATTTGTTTAAAAGATTTTCTTAATTGCTTCATTGACTCACTTGTCAATCGGTAGCATATTGTTCAAATTCCCTGTGTTTGTATAGTTTCCAAAGTGTCTCCTATTGATTTCTAGTTTTGTTTTATTTTAGTTAGATAAGATACTTGATATAATTTGATTTTTAAAAATTTCTTGAGCTAATAAAATAATAAAATTTTTTGTAGCTAATATATGGTCTGTCCTTGATAATAACCCAGGATCTGATGAGAAGAGTGTATGTTCTACAGCTAGGGGATGGAATGTTCTGTAAGTATCCGTTAAGTTTATTTGGTTTGTAGTAGATTATGTCTTATGTTTCTTTGCTGATTTTCTGTTTGGATGATGTTTAATGCTGAAAGTAAGGTGTTGAAGTCTCAGGTTATTAGTATATTAGAGTCTATCTCTTTCTTTAGCTCGAATATTTGTTTATATATCTGTGTGCTCTAGTATTGGGTGCATAGATACTTATCATTGTTATATCCTCTTGCTGAGTTGACCCCTTTATCATTATTTAATGACTTTCTTTGTTTCTTTTTATATTTTTATCTTGAAATCTAATTTGTTTGATATAAGTATATCTACTCCTGCTAACTTTTAGTTTCCATTGGTATATCTTTTTCCATCATTTTATTCTCAATATATATGTGTCTTTACAGGTGAAGTGTGTTTCTTGTAGGTAACAGATCATTAGGTCTTGTTTTTTATTCATTCAGCCACTCTATATTTTTTGACTGGAGAGTTCAGTCCATTTATATTCATTGTCATTATAGATAAATAAAGACTTACTTTTTCTATTTTGCCATTTTGTCATCAGTTTTCTGGTTGTTTTGTAATCTTTTTCTCCTTCCTTCATTCCTTCCTGTCCTCCTTCTTGTGAAGGTAGTTTTCTCTGGTAGTATGTTTTAATTTTTCTTTTTAATTTTTTTGTGTATCCATTAAAAGTTTTTTGAATTGAGGTTGCCATGAGGCTTGCCAGTAATATCTTATAACCCATTACTTTAAACTCATAATAACACTGATTGCAAAATCAAACAAATCAACAAATAAGGAAAGAAAGAACTAATAAAATCTCTAAACTGACTGCATTCCTCACTTTTAAACTTTGTTGTTTCTATTTATATTTTCTTGTATGCCTATGTCTTTAGAAGTTATTGTAGCTATTATTTTTGAAAGCTTCACTTTTTAGTCTTTCTACTCAAGATATGAGTAGTTTTCACACAATTACAGTATTACAATATTCTATGTTTGTCTGTGTATTTACTATTACTGATGAGTTTTCTAATTTCTTATTGGTTGTTAACATCTCTTTCTTTCAGACTGAAGAAATTTTTTCAGCATTTCTTGATGGGCAGGTCTGGTGTTGTTGAAATCCCTCAGCTTTTGTTTGCCTGGTAAAATTTTTATTTCTCCTTCATGTTTGATGGATATTTTCACTAGATATATTAATCTAGAATAAAAGCTTATTTCTTTGAGCACTTTCATTGTGTCATGCCACTCTCTCTTAACCTGTAAATTTTCCACTGAGAAGTCTAGTGCCAGATATATTGGAGTTCCTTTGTATGTTATTTGTTTCTTTTCTCTCGCTTCTTTTATCCTTGATGCTTGGGAGTTTATTAAATGCTTTGAGGAAAACTTCTTTGGGCTAAATCTGCTTTGTGTTATATAATCCTCCTGTATTTGAATATTAATATTTTTCTCTAGGTTTGAAACATTTTCTCTTGTATTCCCTCTGAATAAACTTTTCCCAGTTCTCTGTCACTTTCTCCTCTTTATGGCCAATAATGTATAAATTTGCCCTTTTGAGACTATTTTCTAGATTTCATAGGATGTTCATTCATTTTATATTCTTTTTATTTAGTTTCCCTTGGCTGTTTATTTTGAAATTACCTGTCTTCAAGTTCACTATTTTTTTCCTCTGCTTGATCAGTTCTGCTGTTGAGAGACTGTGATGGATTCTTCATTGTGTCAATTGGATTTCTGTGACCCTGCTATCTTGGTACTCTGGGGTAAGATCTGGGAGAATTTCTTGGAGATATTTTTTCCCTTCTTTTACTTTCCCCCAATTAAAGAGAATGTCCCTCTCCCTGGTGCGCTGTCTGGCACTGGAGAGGGTGTGACAGACCTGAAGCCAGAACAGCACTGGGTCTTACCCAAGGCTCACAGTGACCACTGCCTGGTTTCTGCTGATGTTTATTCAAGGCCCAAAGGTTCTCCAGTCAGCAGATGATGAATCTAGCCAGACTTACATTCTCCCCTCAGGGCAATGAACTTCCCCTCAGCCTAACGTGGGTCTGGGAATGCCCTCTGGGAATAAGTGCTAAATCAGAAAACTTTGGAATGTATTTGGTGCTCCATTTTACTGCGAGCAAGTTGCCACCCAAGTTGCAAAACAACGTTTTTTTCCACTCTTCCCTCTCCTTTCCTCATGCAAAGGAGTCTTCTCTTGTGGCCACCACTGCTCCAGGCCTGTGGCAATTACTGCTTGGCTACTCCCGATACTCACTCAGGGTCCAAGGGCTCTTCAGACAGCTTGTGGTGAATGTTGCCAGGCCTGGCTCTCTTTCCTCACAACATCAGGCTTCTCTCTGGCTCCAGGCAGGTCCAAAAATGGTGTTCAAAAGCTGAGGCCTGGAACCGGGGACCCCAGGAGGCTGCTTGGTACTTTACCCCTCCGTGGTTGAGTTGGTTCCTAAGGTGCAAGACAAAGACACCCTTATTCTTTCTTTTCCTTTTAAAAGCAGGAGTATATACTCATGTCCCCCAGAGCTGGGAATGGAATGCATAACACTTAAAGTCAGCGCGACCCTGGGTCTCACAGTGAAAACTTCCTGGGTACCACTAGTGCTTACTCATGGCCCAAGGGCTTTTAGTAGGTGATGATTCTTGCCACACTTGGTTATTCCATTCAAGGCACCGTGCTCCATTCTTGGCCAGTATGTGTCTAGAAATGTCAACTGGGAGCTGGGACCTGGAACAGGGGCCTAAGGACTCTGCCTGCTGCCCTATTCCACTGTGGCTGAATTGGTACCCTAGTTACAAAACAAAGTTCTCTTATTTCTTCCCTCTCCTTCTGAGCTGTGATCTGCGCTGTCTGGGGTAAGGGGCATGGGAGATACAAGCCCTCCCTCGGCTTCTCTAGCTAGTAACTTGCTAGGTCATGTGCACTCAAAATCCACTGGCTCCAAGCCCAGCACAACAAAAGGACTTGCTCAGGAATTGCAGTCCTTGTGGCATAGGCTGCCTTTCAAATTTATTTAGGACCCTAGAGCACTTCAGCCTGCAGAGCTGGTGCTAACCGGAACTCAGGTTCTGACCATAGGGATGGGTGACTCCCTTCTGGCTACACCTAGTTTAAATTCTCCCTCTGTGGGCACTGGCTGAATTCTCTCTCATGTTGCTTTCCTCTTGACAGGGCAGCACTGAGTTCCAACACAAAGATCCAAAATCACTACCCTGCATATACACAGATCTCTTCATGACCACCTTCAGGGGTACTGGGGACAGGCTGTGTCACCCATTCAAGACTGTCCCTCCTACACTCTCCTCAGTCCTTTCTTTGCTGTGATGTTAAAACCAGACACTATGATTGCTCACTTCATTTTTGTTTCTTCTCCAGGTTCTTTCTTGTGTGGAGAGTTGTTCAGTTTGCTGTTTCTTGTATTTGGCCATCTTGCTCTGCCTCCTCCTGTTTATTTAATTCTGGAAAGAACTTCTCTCTTTCACCTCATACACAATAAAATAAATTATTCTATAAATATTCAGTAGACTTTAAAAAATACAAACGGAGCCTTACTGTGTTACTCAAGCTGGTCTTGAACTCCTGGCCTCAAGTGATTCTATTGCCTTAGTTGTCTAAGTAACTAGAATTACAAGCGTGAGCCACCGTGCCGGGCTATTTTTCTTTCTTGCTCATACTTCTTTATTATTTGTATTCCTTGAACTAAAGTATAATTTTGAACACACACAAAATTTATTTATTTGAAAATAAATCCAAGTTAATTTGATATAATTTTAAATAACTGTTAGAAGTATTACAATAAAAAAGTTAATTTACTTAATATGGTTTTACTTCCCAAAAAATTCCAGTTTTCAGCTTTAGAGATGAGACGCAGCTTACCCAAGCTCACACAGGCAGCCAGTGGTAGCTGAGATCCAAACTACCTCGGGTGATGCATAGCATGAGCTGTAGTAATTCAACATACAAATAACAGATGTTATCTTGAGGTGTATAAAGAATATTCCTTTTAAAAAAAATCGGGGAAGAAATAAGGGACCAACATATGTTATTGGAGAGTATGATCACTTTTGGACTTTGAGATTTGCAATTTTCAGTAAAAGCTGAGTAGCTGCTTTATAGGGCTAGGGCTTTCTGTAAACAGTAGATCAAAAGAAAAAGGGAAAAGTTAGTGCATTTTATTTTTAAAAATATGTATAGAACTAAACTTCACTAGTAAAGGGACAATTTCAGAAACACAGCAAGTCAGCAGTGAAACTTAGATTAGAAATTGAAAGTTCGTATTTGGGCCTTACCTGTGATTTATTTGCAAACCAAGACTCAGGAAGTGGGATTGGTATTTGAAGCATTTCCCTTTCTTCTTTATAACACTATTTACAAAGCTGCAATGGCAAAATGTTCTTCTAAACCCAGTGAAATGTGGAGTTTGGCAAGTTTGCTTCTTATGGGCTAAGGATTTTACTCTGGTCTATGTCACTGTGCTTTATTTATGAATCAATTTTTATAAGCTAAGCTCTCTTTTAATATTTTGTTAGTAATGAACTAAAATATTATTTGTTAAAATTGCCAAAATAAATAGAGTTTATTTCATGATTACAATATTCTGAATTAAGTTTTACAATAAATAAATGCTTTCCTTAAGTGCCTGACAATGGCAGAGGCTAGATGAACTTGTTTTTGCAGGCACAATGCTTCCTGAAAATAGGCCTGTTGTTTCTGAGGACTTTAAGAAATAGTGACTATTCGGCCGGGCGCGGTGGCTCACGCCTGTAATCCCAGCACTTTGGGAGGCCCCGGCGGGTGGATCACCAGGTCAAGAGATCGAGACCATCCTGGTCAACAAGGTGAAACCCCGTCTCTACTCAAGATACAAAAAATTAGCTGGACACGGTGGCTCGTGCCTGTAATCCCAGCTACTCAGGAGGCTGAGGCAGGAGAATTGCCTGAACCCAGGAGGCGGAGGTTGCGGTGAGCCGAGATCGCGCCATTGCACTCCAGCCTGGGTAACAAGAGAGAAACTCCATCTCAAAAAAAAAAAAAAAAAGAAACAAAGAAATAGTGACTATTCAAATACCTATTATATTGTGGAACAGTTGCCAATATTTTGGAAATAGGGAGATTCAAAACAGTGTAGTGTGTCTACAATACATTTAATGAAAACCATTCAGTACCTCTCCCTACTACTTGGAAGTTCAATTGTAAATACTAATTTTGATCATTATAAATGTATTCATAGCTTTTACCAGTATCAATCCTTCCAAATAATTTGTTAACATAATTAACTTTTGAAAGTATTCCTTTGCTCTGAGTTTCACCACATTCCTAAAGAGCAAACCAAACATTAACTGCTAATATCAGCTAAATCTTTTTTTTTTTTTTAATTATCCTTTAAGTTCTGGGGCACATGTGCGGAACGTGCAGGTTTGTTACAAAGGCATACACCTGCCATGGTGATTTGCTGCATCCATCCCGATGTCATCTTCTACTGCTATCTCTCCCCAATCCCCCCACCCCCTGCTATCCCTTCCCTAGCCCCCCCAACCCCCAACAGGCTTTGGTATGTGATGTTCTCCTCCCTGTGTCCGTGTATTCTCCCTGTTCAGCACCCACTTATGAGTGAGAACATGTGGTGTTTGGTTTTCTATTCTTATGCCAGTGGTATTGGCTAAATCTTTAGGGACTTAAATCCAGGGTATAAATGACACTGGTATAATAGCACTATTAATTAGTAAAGAGTAAACTTGTGCTTTTATTCTTTGACTGAAAGGTAGTATTGTCTTATCTGTAGTTTAGCTGACAACATTGTAATTTTAAACTTTGTATTAATAAGCTATTTTATGCACTGCAGTAGTAAAGGGACAAAATAAAATGAGTGTAAAATAAATTTTCCTTTTTGTTGTTATCAAAATTGCTAGAGACTTAACATCTGGGAATAAGGCATAGTTCACTAGCAATGAATTTTCATACAGACAAAAAACAACAAAGCAATATATCATAAATTTGTTTTCTTTTTCAGTGCATGCATGTTCTTATAAAATAAACACATTAGAATTTTACATAACTTGTTTTTTAATTTTCCACAAGATGTTGTCTGATTTTCATAATTTACTTACGTTTATGCTGGTAGGAATTTTGCTTCCTGCAATTTTGTAGAAATTTGCCTTACTCAAATTTCAGAAATGGTTATTTACTTTATTAGCTTTTCTGAGAACATATTCCTTAAAGTTGGCTTTTAAGATAGCCAAATCTTTTAAGTCATATTTTTAAAGGCTTATCATGTATTGAAATTATACACAGTAGGATACTTAATCATATTTTTAACATATAAAAATATATTTTTGCCGAGTTCATAGGCATTTATCACCTTAATCTTTTTCCCTCCAATTTTCATACAATAAAATAATTATTTAAAAATGTTTTAATAACTGTTCTGAGATAGAGCTTAACCTGTTTTATATTAAAATAATCTATTCAAGGACAGAATGCAGATACACATTTATCATGTATCCACATTCTCCTTATATTCAAATATTTGTTGGCTGACTGAATGAACAAATTAATTCCTGACTGACCTGATTTATTACATTCAGGTTTAAAATTAGTATGTTTCACCTTTTCTAATTTTAATAACAATTTTATTAATTATAAAATAATTCAGAAGAGAATGGATATTCATGGAAAAAATGAATGCATACTGAGTAAAAATATTTATACTTATAGAAAATTGTGTAACCATCTTCATAATGACTGTTACCATATTCATTTAATTTTTCCTAAAATGTTTATTGATATTTATGTAAGAGAATGATAGTACCAACCAGTCACTTTCTCTTGCCAGAACCTGAGATGCATCTCAGCACCCTGTATTTATTTTGTTACATAAGCTTAGCTTCCACTTCTAGAGAATAAGTTTAACAATACCATCCACACAAGAACAGAAAAGGAAACACCATATATACTCACTCATAGGCGGGTGATGAACAATGAGAACACATGGACACAGGGAAGGGAGTACCACACACTGAGGTCTATTGGGGGAAATAGGGAAGGGACAGCGGGGGTGGGGGGGAGCGGGGGAGGGATGGCATGGGGAGAAATGCCAAATATGGGTGAAGGGGCAGAAGGCAGCAAAACACACTGCCACGTGTGTACCTAAGCAACTATCTTGCATGTTCTGCACATGTACCCCAAAACCTAAAATGCAATAAAAATTTAAAAAAAACAATACCATCCTTTAAATATTTAAATATTTCTAATATTTGTTGACCTCCATATGCCCTAGTGGTAGTTTAAATTTCATTATTTCTCACTCAGAATATTAAAAGTCTTTGTCCTGTTCTCTCTTTCATTGGTCTTATCTTTCAATAAACCTGAATTCCATATCAGCATGGCTTTTCCAAATATATCTAACCTTAATTCACTTGCTTGAAATTCTTCATTCACACTGTAATACCCACAGAATGATATCTTACTTCCTTAACATTGTATGCAAGACCTTTGTATACTTGCTCAGCCTTATCTTCCAGTATTCTCTGCTTTCAATAAATAATTTGCAGTTACTTGATCCCACTGTGTAATTTCATGTATCCATTCAATTTTCCCAATATCTAGAATTGTTTATCTTTTAATATATACCTGCAAACTTGCTACTCATGGTTTAAAATTCAGTGCAAATAAGGTGTAGCTCCTGGGATAGGGAAAGGGGTAACTTAGCAAGTTCTTCTCCAAGAGCAACAGTGAAAAACCCCAAGTTCCCCATACCAATTGTTTCAGAACTCTGAAAATTAACAAAAGGCATAAAACAAATTGAAAACCATGTATGCAAAAGTAACTACTGAACCTTGGTAAGAACAACGGGATGCACTGTGCTTTAACTTACACCTGAGAACTCATCAGGGCGCATCTACTCAGAAGTCCTGGGGAGAATATCCACACTCAGTGAGTAGCTGGAGATAATAATTTGAAAAGTTATAGTCTCAGTTGATTAAGTCTCTGATTCTGGGGCAAACAAGAGACCAGGCAAAAACTTAATGGAGGAATTTAGGGAATGAGATTGTCACAGAGGAATTTGAAAACTTTCTGGTAATGTGGAAGGCTAAGTGCATACAGAAGGCTGTTTATGTGCAGGGCGGCACACATGCACAAGGCTGCAGGTATACTCAGGGAAGAATGAACAGGGTCCCCGTTAGTTACTTATATCTGCTGGACCACGAGAAACTCTATGAAAAAAAATCAAAGTCCAAGTAGACCTGTGAACTGCCTAAATTTTCAATGTATGTCACAACCCATACAGATTTCCTTAGCCAATGGTGGAAGCCTTATTGGCTCAAGATGTTTAAAGAAAAGTTTTGGCATTCTCTGGGTGGTCATTAAGCTCTCTTAAGAAACTGAATTTTAAAATATTGATAATTAATAAATAATGAAAGAAACGTAAGTAGCAACTTTGGTGTTTGCACACTGTAGAAAGACAATGTCTATAGAATTGGTCCAGGCCAGTTACTGAAAAACAAACAAAAGAAGCAATGGGTTTGAGTTGGGGAGGATATCTAGAATCCAGAGTTACTACAATAATTGAGTTAAGATACCCAATTTGGCCAAGCACAGTGGCTCACACCTGTAATTCCAGCTCTTTGGGAGGCCAAGGTAGGTGGATCGCCTGATGTCAGGAGTTGGAGACCAGCCTGGTCAACACAGTGAAACTCTGTCTCTACTGAAATAAAAAATTAGCCTGCCATGGTGGTGAGCGCCTGTAATCCCAGCGATTCAGGAGGTTAAGGTGAGAGAATCTTTTGAACCAG
Source organism: Leontopithecus rosalia (assembly GCA_028533165.1). Taxonomy (NCBI): domain Eukaryota; kingdom Metazoa; phylum Chordata; class Mammalia; order Primates; family Cebidae; genus Leontopithecus; species Leontopithecus rosalia. The sequence goes on along the minus strand of CM052657.1, from coordinate 2,923,820 downwards.
GGAGGTGGAGGTTTCAGTGAGTCGAGATCTCACCACTGCACTCTGTCCTGGGAGACACAGAGAGACTCCATCTCGAAAATAAAAAAAGGATACCTAATCTTGACCTAAAGTTATAGGACAGAGAAAAATCAAACTGTGACCCATTTTAAGAGAAAAAAACAACCATTAATAGACACTATCCCTGATTGTAAGTAAGCTATTATATTCAAAAGCAAAAGGAAATATGTTTAAAGAATTAAATGTACTTATAACACCAATGACTCAACATATAGAGAATATTAATAAAAAGATATAAACTAAAAAAAAATCTCAGTTTGTAAAGAAAAGTTACTGGAAATACTTTAGAAAGGGCTAAAAGTGCTCAACTGCACATTTCAGTGGGAAGAAGATTTCGTGAATGTGAAGATAGTTCATTCAAGACTCTGCCAAAGGAAGAATGTAATACATGATAAATAAAAAAATGAACAGATCCTGAGCCACCTGTGGAACACCATTAAATATATCAGCATATGCATAACAAAAATCTCAGAAACAGAGAATTGAAACAAAAAATTTGAAGAATTAATGACCAAAAAATTCACAAATTTCATGAAAAATTTTAACACACATGTATGTCTATGAGGCTCAACATAATCAAGTAGGATAAACTGAAAGAAGTCTACAGCTAGACCAGCCACATTCAAGTTATCAAAAGCTAAACACAAAGATAAAATTTTGAATAAAACGGGAGAAACATGACCCAGCATATACAAGGGAACCTCGGTAAGATTTACAGCTGAATTTTCAGCAGGAAAAAAGGGGTGACAAAGAATAACATATTCAAAATGATGGAAAATCACTGCCAGCTAACCAAAATAAAGAGATTCTCAGACAAAGATGGAGTAACTTTGTTTCTAACAGAATTGGCTTACCAAATATACTAAAGGGAGTTCTTCCCAAGAATAAGAAGTAGCTCAAATCAACATAAAGAAATAAAGCTTAGATAAAGGTAATTCCATAAATATAAAAAATAGCATATAAATATATATAATCTACTCTCTTCCTAACTGATTTAAAAGACAGCTTCACAGGTAATATTTATAGCATTACATTGTTGGATTTATAACATATAAAAATGAATTTGAATCACAAGAGTAACAGAAAAGACAGGCAGAGAAGTGAGTGTATATTGAACCCAAGTGTCTATATACTATCAAAATTATGTTAGTATTAATAATAAGTGGATTGCTATAAGATGTATTTTGCAATTTCCAGAACCACCCTAAGAAATGCTAAGAAAATAATAAAACAATAACTAAAAAAGAAAAGTAAGAAAGCATTTATAATATACATTAAATATATCTATGTTACAGAAAAGGAGATAACAAAGGAACAAGAAAAGATAGGAGACAGATAGAAAACCAGTAGAAGAGTGGAAATATAGATCTAGCTATCTCACTGATTACATTAGATATAAAATGATTAACCATTGCAATGAAAATGCAGAAATTGTCAAAACTTGATTAAAAGGAAACAGAATTCAATGTATGTTTTCTAGGAGACATGTTAGAATCAGATAAGTTAAAGAACAAAGACAATAATAAAAAGCAAAAAACAAATTTTACTATTGTTTTGTTATTGTTTTCTCATTATTTTGTGGGCTTCCTTCCTTCTTTCCTGTCTTGTTTTTGTGAAGGCAATTTTCTCCTGTGGTATGTTTTAATGTTTAAAAGAAATTAAAGTATACCACAAGAGAAAACTATCTTCACTTTTAAAAATTTCAATAGTTTTGGGGTACAGGTATTTTGGTTACATGGATTGATTTCTTTTATTTTATTTTTGTGTGTACATAGTGTAGGTTTTTTGTTTGAGTTTTCTAGGAGATCCAAGTAGTTTTCACAGCACAGTTACAATGTTATAATAATCTCTGTTTTTCTGTGTGCTTACTATTACCAGTGAGTTTTGTACCTTCAGATGATTGGTTTATGGTCATTAATGTTCCCTTAATTCTGATTAAAGTACTCCCTTTAGCATTTCTTGTAGGACAGATTGGTGTTGATGAAATGCCTCAACTGTTGTTTTTCAGAAAAATTCTTTTTTTCTCCTCCATTTTTACAGGATATTTCCCCGGATACACTATTCCAGGGTAAAATGGTTTTGTGTTTTTTCTCCATCACTTTTAAAAGTTTCAGGGCCGGGTGCGGTGGCTCAAGCCCGTAATCCCTGCACTTTGGGAGGCCGAGGCGGGTGGATCACAAGGTCGAGAGATCGAGACCAACCTGGTCAACATGGTGAAACCCCGTCTCTACTAAATATACAAAAAATTAGCTGGGCATGGTGGCGCGTGCCTGTAATCCCAGCTACTCAGGAGGCTGAGGCAGGAGAATTGCTTGAACCCAGGAGGCAGAGGTTGCGGTGAGCCGAGATCGCGCCATTGCACCCCAGCCTGGGTAACAAGAGAGAAACTCCGTCTCAAATAAATAAATAAATAAATAAATAAATAAATAAATAAATAAATAAATAAATAAATAAAATAAAAGTTTCAATAGCTTTAGGGTACAGGTGGTTTTGGTTACATGGATAGGTTCTTTAGCGGTGATTTCTGAGATTTTAGTGCACCCATCACCTGAGAATTGTCCACTGTATCCAATATGTAATCTTTTATCCCTCATCTTTACCCAACCTTCCCCGTCAAGTCCCCATAGTTCACCACGTTATTCTTAAGCCTCTGTGTCCTCATAGCTTCTCTCTCATTTATAAGGGAGAACAGATATCTGGTTTTCTTTCACTTTAAATATGTTATACCAGTTTCTCTTAGCCTGTAAGGTTTCCACTGAAGGATCTGCAGTCAGATGCATTGGAGTTCCATTGTATGTTATTTCATTTTATTCCTTGCTGCTTTTAGAATTCTTTCTTTACCCTTTACCTTTGGGAGTTTGATTGACAAACTCCTTGAGGTAGTCTCCCTTGGGTTAAATCTATTGGCTTTTTTATAGCATTCTTGTGCCTGGATACTGATATCTTTCTCTCGGTTTGGGAAGCTGTTTGTTATTTGATTCCTTTCAACAAACTTTCTAACCCTATCTTTTTCTCTACCTTTTCTTTAAGGCTAATAATTCTTAGATTTACCTTTTTGAGGTATTTTCCAGATTCAGTCACTGTGCTTCATTATTTTTTATTATTTTTGTCTTTTTTCTCCTCTGACTGTGTATTTTCAAATAGCTGGTCTTCAGGCTTTCTAATTGTTTCTTCTGCTTGATCAATTTTGTTATTAAGAGACCCTTATGCATTCTTCAGTATGCCATTTGTATTTTTTAACTCTAGAATTTCTGCTGGATTCTTTTAAATTATTTCAATCTCTCTGTTAGATTTATCTGGTGGAATTCTGGATTCTTTCTCTGTATTATTATCTTGAAATTTTTTGTTTTCTCAAAACAGCTATTTTGAACTCTCTCTCAGAAAGCTCACATAGCTCTGTTTCTCCAGGATTGATCCCTAGTGTCTTACTTAGTTTATTTGGTGAGGTCATGTTTTTCTAGTTTATGTTGATTCTGGTAGATGTTCTTCAGTATCTGTGCATTGAAGAGTTAGACATTTATTGCAGAGTTCTCAGTCTCAGTTTGCTTGTATCTGTCCATCTTGGGAAGACTTTCCAGATATATGAAAGGACTTGAGTATTATGATCTAAACTGTATCTGCTTTAGAGGGCACCCCAAGCCCAGTAATGCTGTCATTCTTGCAGACTCATGGAAGTACTGCCTTGATGGTCTTGGACAAGACCTGGTAGAATTCTCTGGAGTACCAGGCAAAGACTTGATATTTTCCTTTACTTTATCCCAAACAAACATAGTCTGTCTCTCTGTTGTGAACAACCTGGAGCTAGGTTGAGGTAGCATTAGCACCCCTGTGGCCACCACCGCTAAGAATGCGGGGTCAGATCTGAAGCCAGCACAGCACTGAGTCTTGCCCAAGCCCTCTCCTAACACTGGCTATGGCCTATGCTCATTCAAGGCTCTGGGGCTCTACAATCAGTAGGTGGGCAAGCCAGCCAAGCCAGTATCCTTCTGTTCAGGGTAGCAAGTTACCTTAGGACCCAGGCATATCTAGAGGTGTGACTCAGGAACCGAGGGCTTGGATAAAACACCACAGACACCTACCTTGGACTCGGGCTACAGCTGAGCTTGCATTCAAACCACAGCATACAGTCTTTCCTATTCCTCCTTTACCTTTCCAAAGGCAGAGGAGACTCATTCCATGACCACTGCCACCACAGGCCCATAGGGAGTACTACCGGACTGCTGCTGATGTCCCCTTAATGCCCAAGGGCTCTTCATTCAGCTTGTGGTGAATACTGCCTGGCCTGAGACTTACACTTTAAAGCAGTGGACTCTCCTTTGGTCCAGGGCAGGTCCAGAAATGGCAACCAAGAACCAAATCCTGGAACTGCAGACCTCAAGAATCTGCTTGCTGCTCTGTTCCCCTGTGGCAGTGCTGGCGCCTAAGGTGCAAGACAAAGTCCCCTTTGTTTTTCCATTTTTCTCAAGTGGAGGGAATCTCTTCCTGTAGCCACCATAGTCGGGAGTGTGCTGAGTCTCGCCTGAAGATAAAAAGTCTCAGAATCTCAGCCAAGGTCCTTGATGTATTACCTGAGTATCACTGCTGGTTATTCAGGACCCAAGGGCTCTTCAGACAGCAGGTAATGAATCCTTCAAAGAACGGGACCTTCTCCTGAAGGCAGCAGGTTCCTTTCTGGCATGTGATGTGTCTAGAAATGTCATCCAGGAGCTAGGATTTGCAGAGGGAGTCTCATGACTCTGACCAGTGCCCTATTCTTCTTTTTTTTTTTTTTTTTGAGACGGAGTTTCGCTCTTGTTGCCCAGGCTGGAATGCAATGGCGCAATCGCGGCTCACCGCAACCTCCGCCTCCTGGGTTCAGGCAATTCTCCTGCCTCAGCCTCCTGAGTATCTGGGATTACAGGCACGCGCCACCATGCCCAGCTAATTTTTTGTATATTTAGTAGAGACGGAGTTTCACCATGTTGACCAGGATGGTCTTGATCTCATGACCTCGTGATCCACCCGCCTCGGCCTCCCAAAGTGCTGGGATTACAGGCCTGAGCCACCGCGCCCGGCCCCAGTGCCCTATTCTTCTGTGGTTGAGTTTGCCATCCAAGATTTAAGACAAAAATCCTCCTCACTATTCTCTATCTTCTCAAGTAGAGAGAAGGTGCCTCATTTGGAGTTGTGAGCTTTGCTGCCTGGGATTAGGGTAGGAGTGATGCCAGCACTCAGCCATTCTCGTTGTCTCAGTAGGTTGCACATGCCCCACCCCAGTGCCCTGTATCTGAGCCAATTTCAACACTAGAACTCACCTAGAAGTTGCCATCCTTGTGGCCTACACTTCCTTTCAAGTTTATTTGTAGCTGCAGAGCTCCTTAGCTGGCACTGGGAGGCTTGCAGGAACTCAAATTCAGAATCCCGGGATCAGTGATTTTTCTCTGTCTAGAGCTGGTTTAAATGCTCCCTCTGCTGAGTTTGTTTCGGTTTTGTTTTCTGTTATAATAGAGCATCACTGCCTTTAATGCCTCAAAATTGTTGCCATCTCCCTCTCCCGGTATCACAGCAATGCTCTCCACATCTTGCCACTGCTGCCAGGATGTGGGTGAGGAGTGGCATCAGTGAGTCAAGTCTGTTTTTCTTACCTCTTCAGTGCTTCTTTCTTTAAGGCTAATTATTATTAGATTTGCCTGTTTTAGGTATTTTCTAGATCCAGTTGCTGTACTTCATTTTCTTTATTCTATTTTTATTTTGTCTCCTCTGTGGTGGATGTCTGCCAAGTGTGAGAAGACATTGGCCCAGATACAGTGCACCGGAAGGATGTGCACAGTGATACCTACTGTGATTGCTGATCTAATTTTTGGATTTTGTAAAGATGCTTTTTTTGGTGTGTGTAGACAGTTGTTAAATTGGTGCCCGTGTGGTGGGAAGAATTGTTAGACTCTTCTATTCCACCATCTTCCTTCACTCCAAGTCTCTATGTTCATTTTCTATTTTGAAAATTCATTGAATTTGCTTTTTAGCTATTCTGACAGTTTCTTGGTAGCATTTTTAGTGATTTTTGTATATAAGATCTAATATCTGCAAACAGGAAAAATTTATTCCCTCCTTTCTAATCTGGATGTCTTTCATTTCTTTCTAATGCCAAATTTTTCTGACTAGCACTTTAAGTACTAGGCTTGAAGTGGCAATGTTGACAATTCTTGTTGTGTTCCAGACCCTATGTATTCAATGATGAAAAGTACAAAGCTTTCTTTCTACTTTTGAATGCAACAGGAGCTGTGGATCTGTCATATAAGAACTTCATTGTGTTGAGATTAACTTCTATACTTAATTTGCTGAGAGTTTTTATTATGAAAAAATGTTGAACTTCCTTAAATGCCTTTTTGGCATCTATTGAAATAACTGCAGTTTTTTGTGCTTCATTCTGTTAATGTGGCTTATCACATTTATAAATTTGCATTTGTTAAACCATGCTTGCATGCTTCAGATAAATCCCTCACAATCATGTTGAAAGATCTTTTTAATGGGCTGATGGATTCTATTTAAGTTTTACCTTTGCGATATTCCTCTCTGTCCTAGATGTCACAGTAAAGCCAATCTTGTAAAATAAGTTCATCAGTATTTCAAGAGGGCTTGAGAAGTATTAATATTAGCTATTCTTTAAATGTTTGGTAAAAGTTTGCAGTTAAGCCATCAGGTCCTGGGCTCTCCTTTGACAAAACATTTTTTATTATTAATTCACTCTCCTTACTTGTCATTGACATATTTAGCTTTTCCGTTTCTTTTCGGTCCAAACTTTACAGATAGTATGTGGCTAGAAACTTATCCATTTTCTCTAGGTTATCAAATTTGTTGGTATATAACTGTCCATAGTAGTCTTTTTAAATATTTTACAATATTAGGGTACTAGCTCTCATGTATTCTCTTCATTTCTGATGATATCTATTTGAGTTTTTTGTCTGAATTTCTAAGTTAGTGTAGATAAAGTTTTGTCAGTTTTATATTTTCCAAAAAACAGTTATATTAATCTTTCTTATTGTTTTTCTAGTCTTCATTTCACCTATTTTTGCTATAATCTTTATTATTTTCTTTCTTTAACTGACTTTGAGTTTAGCTTTTTCTTCATTTACTAGTCTCTGAGGTGTAATGTTAAGTTGTATATCTGGGAACGTCTTCTTTTTTGTTGTGGACGTTTATTGCTATAAATTTCCCTCTTAAAACTGCTTTTATTGCATCCCATAAGCTTTTGTATGTTGGGTTTCCATTCTTGTTTGTCTCAAGATGCTTTTTAATTCCCCTTTTAGCTTCTTGTTTGATCAGTTGGTTCTTCAGGGGCATATTGTTTCATTTCCATGAATTTGTAAATTTTTCAAAATCTGTTCTATTATAGATTTGTAGCTTCATACCTCTCTGGCCAGAAAACATACTTGCCATAATTTCATTTGTCTTCAATTTTTTAAGACTTGTTTTGTGATCTAACATATAATATATTCTGGTGAATGTTTTGTGTGTCGGGTAACGAATGTGTATTCTGGTTCCACTGAATGAAATATTTTGTACATAGCTCTTAGATAAATTTAGTCTAAAGTGCAGTTGTCTACCTCTCTTTTCAGATTGATTGATTTATTTAGGTGCTCTGATGTTGGGTGCATATATATATGTATATGTGTATATATACATATATAATTGTTATATCCTCTTGGTGAGTATATACTTTATCATTATATAAAGATCTTTTCTGTATTATTTTATAGTTTTTGACCTAAAAATATCAGTCAATTTAATCTAGAGTGTCTGTAATTGTAGCTTCTTTTGCTCTATTATGGTTGCCATTCTGCATGAAATATCTTTTACCATCTTTTCTCTTTCAGAATATGTGTATCCTTTCAAACCAAGTAAGTTATTATAGGCATCATATTGTTGGGTCTTTTTTAAATTGTACTTTAGGCTCTGGGTACATGTGCAGATCATGCAAGATTGTTGCGTAGGTACACACACGGCAATGTGGTCCGCTGCCTCCATTCCACTGTCACCTACATCTGGCATTTCTCCCCACGTTATCCCTCCCCGAAATTCAGCCACTTTATTTGCTTTGGTTAGAGAACTTAATCCATTTACATTTAAGGTAATTATTGACTGGTAAGAATTTCCTAATGACATTTTGTTAATTGCATTCTGATTGTTTCATAGATTTATTATTTCTTTCTTTCTCTCTTGCTGTGTTCATTTGTAAATACATATTTGTTTGTTTGTTTTCTAGTGGTATGCATTGGTTCTTTCTTTTGTGTATCTACTATAGATTTTTGCACTGTGGGCACTATGAGTCTTATCACAAATTTATTACAGCTAAACAGGGTATTTAAAACTGATAACATTTTCACACTGATTACATTTAAAAAACTGACTTTTACTTCACCTTACCCACATTTAACATTTCTTATGCCACAATCTCTTTCTTTTTATATTGCATCATCCTTAACAAGTTATTAGAGCTATATCTTTATGTTTTTGTCTTTTAATCTTCATGTTAAAGATATAAATGTAATAAAGTCTTTTGAATTTGACAGCATATTTTTACCAGAGAGTTTTATACTTTTATTTGTTTTTGTGTTACTATTTAGCATCCTTTTCTTCAGCTTAAAAAAGTCCCTTTGGCATTTCTTGTAAGACAGGTCTAGTAGTGATGAACTCTCAGTTTTTGTTTGTCTGGAAGTTCTGTTTTACCTCTTTTATTTCTGAAGAATAGCTTCACTGGGTACAGTATTCTTCACTGGGTACAGAAAGTTGTTTTTCTTTAGTACTTTGAATGTATCACCCACTCTCTTCTGGCCTGTGAAGTCTTTGCTGAGAAATCTGCTCTTGGCCCTATGATGATGCCCTCAGATGTCACTTTGCTTCCTGGCTCTTGATGGCTTCAGGATTATCTTCTTATGCGGGATTTTAACAGTTTGTTTAAAATATTTCTCAGTGTAGTCTTGTTTTGATTGACTCTATTAGATACTTATGCCCTTCTTATATCTGAACGTTTATGTTTTTCCATATTTAAAAAGTTTTCTGCTGTTATTTATTTAAATAACCTTTCTACTTTTTATTTTTTGCTTATCCTTTATGAATTATTATTTCTTGATAATTGATTCTTTTGATGCTGACCTTTAAATCCTGCAAGACATCTTTTTTTAATTTGTTTTTTCTCTCCAAGTATATATTTTAAAGTAACCTGTTTTATGTTGTTGCTCTCTGTTTCTTTTTCTATTTTGTTCATTGTACTTTTCAGCTTCAGAATTTCTATTTGATTAAAATTATAATTTTAATTTCTTATTCAATTTTTAATGTTGGTCATTTATTATTTTTCTTATTTCATTGAATTATTTATCTGTATTTGCTTACTTTTTGTTGGACTTTCTTCAAACAATTATTTTGAATTTTTTATCCAGCAGTTTGTGTATCTCCATTTCTACTGGGAGATTATTATTATTATTATTATTTTGGTGGTATTAGTATCCTTGGTTTGTCATGTATCATGTTGTTTTACACTGATCTTGGCACATATGAAGATACAGGGATTTATTCTACTCCTTGCAGACTTTTTTTTTTTTTTTTGGTGGGAGAGACCTTTACCAGTTACCTTCTGTAGAGATTAATGGCAAATCACTTGGTGTGGTTCAGGACTGGCTTGCTAATGGAGTCCTTAGGCAAACCGGCTTGGCAAATGGATAATCAGATATAAAGGCTGGTGTCTGGGTCCTGAAGTCTGGATTCACTGGTATGGACTTTTTAATTGGGTTTGTGGGAATAGGCCTAAATATTGGGTCTATAAAGGCGGGCTTGGACCCTGTGTTTATAGGTACCAGCATGAAGTCTGGATTCACAGGGCCTGAACTGGCACTGGCAATGGGCTTGGTGCTTAAAGCCACTTGAATAAGCCAAAAGCCTGAGACCACAAGATCTGGCCTGGACCCTGGTTTGCCAGGGTGGTCTGGGAGCCTCAGTCTATGAGTTCCAATGTGGCTCTAGTGTGTATTTGGTGAGTTTGGTCTTTAGGTATGATAGAACAGGCTTGGGGCCCTGGGGTCCTCTGGAGCCTAGACCCATGGGCACTGGCCTCATGCCTGAAGTTAACTTGGTGTTGGAACTAGTTCAAAGACTGGGTATGTGGGTCTTGATACAGAGCCTATGATTACAGGTGTTGAACTTGTGCTTGGAGCCATTGGCGCTGGCCTGGGACCTATAGCCTTGGGGACCAGCCTGGAGCATATGTCAGCTAGAACCCTACTGGATGCGGGGTGTGCATGTGTAGCCTAGAGATTATGTCTGGGAATGCTGACCTGAATTCTGAGGCCTTGGAGACAATATTTGAATCTGCACACACAGGAACAGTCCTGAACCCTAGGTCTACTTGTCACGTGCTGATGTCTGCGGTTATAGGCCTGAACCCTGAGTCTGCTGGAGCACACTAGGAATTCCAGGAGCCAGCCTAGAGTGCGAGACTGTATGGATCAGTCTGGTAGCTGGCAGGCCTGGAGCCTGTGTCTTCATGTGCTTGTCTGATTTTTGAAAACAGAGGTAGAATTTACTTCTGAGGTGGGCTTCAGCCTGAAGCATATGGGCTAGCCTTGTGTGGAGTGGGATTTGAGTGTATATCCACAGGGGTTGGACTGGAAGTTGGGTGTATAGGTGCTGGTTTGATGACCAGGACTACAAGAATTGGAATCTTGCTAGGACAGGCTTAAAGGCTGGGAGCAGACTGGTGCTGGGGTGATTCAGAGTCAGTGGCTACCTGGCAATAAAGACAGTAGATTTTAGGGTTTCTGTGGCCACCTGAGTGCTGAGTGTGGTCTAGAGCCTGGAACCACTGAGGTCAGCACTGCAGTGGGACCACCTGAAGACTGAATCTGTGACACAGTCCTGGAGCCGGGGCAGGTCTGGATTCGTAGCCCATTGGTACTGGTCTGCAGTCCGGGGCTATGGAGACCTGCCTGGCATTGAGTTTTAATAGGGAAGGCCAGTTTTGGGATCCAAGGCAACGTCCATTAATATCTTCCCTCTCCTTTGCTCACTAAGAGGCAATTTCTGCTCATGCTATGTGGCCTGCAATTGGATGAGGGGCGATAGAGATAAAACACACTATGCACTCTTTTTCTTACCCTCTTCAATCTTATTAATTATATCTGTGCTTCACGCAGGTGCTGTAATCTATCACTTTGTTTCCTTTGTGTTTGTGAAGGTATTTTTGTGCATGAATAGTTGTTCAAATTGATGTTTCTGAGGGAGGACATGGGCTGAAGAGTCCTATTCCACCATCCTGCTGATGAAATTCATTGATACTATTTTTTTTTAATTTTCAAAAACAAGTTTAACTTTTTTAATACCCACAGCTATTTTAATATCAATTAAATACAAAAGTATCAGCATTTTGTATGATATCAGGGTCACACTATTATCAAGTTAGGAAAGATATCTAGAAATCGTATTAGTGGTTTATATTTTCATGAATTCCAGAGTAACCCCTGTCGTTGTATATAATGCTGGTGTTCCTGGCCTCAGGTGATCTAGGTAAATCCTGTCATAGCTCTTCCAGTGCTCTCTCTTAGGTATGTATCAGATTTATTATTAGGCTTGAGTCTAAAAAGTAGTGATTTATTTGGCTTTGTGGTTCTCCTTAGTACATTTGGAAATAGTGTTAAATAACATTTTACTTTGTTTATCTTTTGTAGACTGTCACAGGCTTTCTAATGAGCTACCTTTTGTTTGTGTTATAGGCAGGATTTGGGACTAAAGAAGTCTGACGAATCTGAGATGGTTTCTCCTTGCAATATTTTCTACTATGTTTACACTGCAAATTATGGGATAGCTTTCCAAAAGGTAGCAAAAAAATTACAGGCTGAGCACTCCTAATCTGAAAATTAAAAATGCAAACTGCACCAAAATCCAAAACTTTCTGAGTGCTAACCTAACACCATTGCTTTCTGATGTTTCAATATACACACACTTTGTTTCCTACTTAAAATTATTTTAAAATACTTTATAAAAGTACCTTCAGGCTATGTGTATGAGATGGATATAAAACACAAATGAATTTTGTGTTTACACTGGGGTCACATCCACAGATGTGTCATTATGTAAACAAAAACATTATAAAATTTTTTAAAAAATCAGAAATTTGAGGTATTTCTGGTCCCAAGGATTTCGGACATGGGAATCTCAACCTTCTTTTTGAATCTATCTATGGTTTTCCTCACTTTTAAGTTTCTACTTTGTAGCATTCAGTGTATGTTCTCACACCTTTTCTACCTCCAGTTTTTTTAAAATACTGGGGGAAAGCAGAGATTACTGCAATCTTTACACAGATTAGGTAGAGTTTCAAGGAGAGTAAATGACAGAGTTAGACAGTTTGAAAATAATAGCATACTAGTTTAAAGTATTTGGCTTTTCAGCTACACACATAGAGACTTGAATTATAGCCTCATCTTTTATAGGCTATGTAGTCTACCAGCAAATTATTTCAGATCTCAGTGCACTTTGTTGTTTCAATAGAGAAATGGAAATAATCAACTTTATGAGTTTGTAGTGAGGATTAAGGGAGATAAAACATGTACTCAATTCCTGTTAATTATTATTATTATCACCATCAAACTTTTCTTTTGATACACATTAATTCTGATGTCTCAGTTCTTACTGATTTTTCAACGAGTTTGCAGTGTGACTCTCTGAAGGAAAACACAGATTAATGCTCATTTTCTGTATCTCCTTTTTCCACATTCATCATTCACTTATTCCACATTAATAATTTACTGTTTCAGGATTTTCTTTGAAATTAAATAAAATATGACTTAAGATTTCTATAATATTAATGTGTAATATATTGTTGGCACTAATCAGGTTACATTAAAGAAGCATTGGTCCATGGTTAATGTATTGCTTCAAATATATAATTGATGAAAAGCACTGAGACAAACTATTTGATTTTTCAATGATGGCATTATGACCCATAGATAATCTTTGCTTGAAATAAAGCTTATGAAGAAACAAATCTCTTCTGAGTGCTTAAAAATAATAGCAAAGAATGGTATCTGTGTTACAGTTTATATCAATTGACAAAGCAATATTAAGAAAGTATTTTTAAATGAATGGGGGAGAGTCTCAATGTAAAATCCTCAAAAGTAGAAAATATTTGCTTACATGTAATGTTCAAAGTACTTTCAAAGGGTGCCTCATATTTAAGCCAAAAATCTTTTTGACTTATTATCAACTGAGAAATATATTATGAAAGGTCCAACTAACTTTATTTCGCATTTATAATAATGAAACTACATGTTTTTATTCTTTATTTAAATATATTGTTTTAACATTAGATTATTTTAGATAGATTCAGACACAGTATTAAACTGTATAGAAGGTAATAGAGATTCTAAAAGTCTATATACTCCTCAATAAGCAATCAGCATCTCTGAAAATGGATGGTTCCACGCCCCATGTATAAAAATTTTAGCGATATTTATAAATGGAATTTGTCTTGAAGGTATCACTGTATTTGTAACTGTGAGATGAACAAAGGATCGATGTGTTAAAATTTCCTCTCTTTATATTCTTCTGTCTTGGCATTTCTTTCTTGCTGTGAAATTTGGATTGCTGTTGTGCATATATAAATAAAGTGAGATAAGTATTTTTCATTTATAGCTTGTAAGTAAGTAAGGGTCATACTTTTAGAGTTTATCTAATTTTTATAGCGAAATACAATATAGCAAAGCAAAATATAACCCTTCTCCAAAGTTACTGGGAAAAAACTTCTATTGGAGAGAGCGTCCTCACTTTTTAATTTTTTTTTTTTTGAGACAGAGTTTCTCTCTTGTTACCCAGGCTGGAGTGCAATGGCACTATCTTGGCTCACCGCAAACTCCGCCTCCTGGGTTCAGGCAATTCTCCTGCCTCAGCCTCCCGAGTAGCTGGGATTACAGGCACGCGCCACCATGCCCAGCTAATTTTTTGTATTTTTAGTAGAGACGGGGTTTCACCATGTTGACCAGGATGGTCTCGATCTCTTGACCTCGTGATCCACCCGCCTCGGCCTCCCAAAGTGCTAGGATTACAGGCGTGAGCCACGTGCCCAGCCTTAAATTTTTTTTTAAGTGTGAACTGTCTACTCTGCTGGAATTGGAAAACAGCAAAACCAACAAATTGTAAATCAGATGTTTAGGTTTTATGAGTCCTGGCAAGGTCTTAAATCATTGCTGAAATTTTAAAATATAAATAAAAATGAATGAGGCTTTTCTAACATAATAGCTTTAATATCTAGAATAAAAAACGAGAAATCATACCAAGAATCAGGAAACTCAATACATGAGAAAAGACAATGATTGATACTGAAATAAGGATATTGGAATTATGTAAAAAATATTTTGAAGTAACCAACATAAAATAGTCCAATAAATAGTTAAAAATTACTGTAAAATAAAAGAGAGGATCTCAGCAAACAAAATAGAAACTAAAATAAATAACTGATGGAAATTAAAAAATTGAAAAATGCAACAATGGAAATTAATAAAAACTTGCTGAATGAGCTCAATAATTTGGGACAGAGGGGAGAATAAGCAAACTTAAGGATGGATCAAATAGATGTACATAATTTGAACTAAAATACAAACGAACGGATTCTTAAACACTTGTGAGACAATAACAAAAGCCAACATTCATATCATTTTAATTCAAAAAGATGCTAAGAAGCTTGAGACTAAAGAGTATTTCAATGAACAGTGTTTCAAAACTTCCCATCATAGGCAAAATATATAAAAGCACAGATTCAAGATGATAAAACTTTAGTAGGATAATTCTCCTGCACCAAAATAACCTCTAGACACATCATTATTAAACTGCTGAAGACCAAAGTCATAGAAAAAAACTCTTCAAAGTTGCCACGGAGAAATAATGCATTAGCTCTAGGAGAACACCAAGTCAGAGGACAGCAGATTTCTTATCTGAAATCATGGAGGCCAGAAGGAAGTGGCACAATATTTTCCAATTGCTGAAAAAAGAACTACCCATCATAACCTCTATGTGGAGTAAATGAAATAAAGTGAAAACAGACACATATGTTAATATTTTCTGTGATTAAAATGGTTTAAATATACCATATAAAAGAGAGATTGGAAAAGAAAATGCAAATAATGCAATTATATACTCCTAATAACTTGATTCAAATTCAATGGCATAGATAGTTTGAATGTAAATAGAAAATACATCATAATAAAATTAATTTAAAAGTATCAGTAGTGTGTATATTAAT
Organism: Leontopithecus rosalia; assembly: GCA_028533165.1. NCBI lineage: Eukaryota > Metazoa > Chordata > Mammalia > Primates > Cebidae > Leontopithecus > Leontopithecus rosalia. The sequence goes on along the minus strand of CM052657.1, from coordinate 2,908,501 downwards.
ATCTGATAAAATAGACTACTATGCAAGCAAAAGTACTAGGAACCAAGGAATATTGCTTAATGATAAAAGATGAAATCTACCCAGAAAACAAAACAATCTTAAGCATGTATAAAGCAAACGGACAGACAATCATCAAGGACATAGATGATCTGAATAACACAATTCATCCTACAGAAGCACTCAAACACTCAACTAATGATAGCAGAAGATACTTTTTTTTCAAGTGCTCATGAAATATTTATGGACCATCAGATGGACCATAGCCCCAGCCATAAAAAAGGTTTTGAAATTTTTTTTTCTGATTCACACAAGATTTAATTTGTTCATGAGTAAATAAACAGAACAAAATGAACAGAATTTACTGTGCTACATCCCTGCTGGGAGTGTGCTGAGCTCTCTGGCCTGGAAGGCCTTTGTGACCTACTGAAAGAATATGCATGGATTTACTTCAGGAGGAAAATGAATGTAAAGTCTTATTTTATTATTTTTTAAATTGTACTTTAAGCTCTGGTGTACATGTGTTCATCCTGCAGGATTGCTGCATAGGTACACATATGTCTGGTGGTTTGCTATCTCTGTCCCCCTGTTACCTACACCAGGCATTTCTCCCAGTGTTATCCCTTTCCAACCCCCCTGCCTCCTGCTGTCCCTCCCCTCCCCAGCTCCCTACCTCCTAATCTACCCCAGTGTGAGATGTTCCCCTCCCTGTGCCTACATGTTATCATTGTTCATCGCTTACCTATGAGTGAAAAGATGTAGTGTTTGGTTTTCTGTTCTGGTGTCAGTTTGCTGAGAATAATGGTTTCCAGATTCATCCATGCCCCTGCAAAGGACACTAACTTATCATTTTTTATAGCTGCATAGAATTCCATGGTCTATATGTGCCACATTTTCTTTGTCCAGTCTATCATTAATGGGCATTTGGGTTGGTTCCAGGTCTTTGCTATTGTAAATGGCACTGCAACGGACATACATGTGCATGTGTCTTTATAATAGAATGATTTATGTTCCTTTGGGTATATACCCAGTAATGGGATTGCTGGGTCAAATGGAATTTCTATTTCTAGGTGCTTGAGGAATCACCGCAGTATCTTCCACAATGGTTGAACTAATTTACACTCCCACCAGCAGTGTAAAAGTGTTCCTATTTCTCCACATCCTCTCCAGCATCTGTTGTCTCCCAATTTTTTAATGATGGCCATTCTAACTGGTGTGAGATGGTATGTCAATGTGGTTTTGATTTGCGTTTCTCTAATGACCAGTGATGATGAGCATATTTCATGCTCTTGTTGGCTGCATAAATGTCTTCTTCTGAAAAGTGTCCGTTTATGTCCTTTGCTAACTTTTGAATGGGTTTGTTTGTTTGATTGTTTGTTTCTTATAAATCTGCTTTAGCTCTTTGTCATTTCTGGATATTAGCCCTTTGTCAGATGGGTAGTTTGCAAAAATTTTTTCCCATTCTGTTGGTTGCCAGTTCACTGATTGTTTCTTTTGCTGTGCAGGAGCTCTGGAGTTTAATTAGGTCCCATTTATCTATTTTGGCTTTTGTTGCCAATGCTTTTGGTGTTTTAGTCATGAAGTCCTTGCCTATACCTATGTCCTGAATGGTGCTGCCTAGATTTTCTTCTAGGGTTTTTATGGGGTTAGTTTTGATGTTTAAATCTTTAATCCATCTGGAGTTAATTTTTGTATAAGGTGTAAGGAAGGGGTCCAGTTTCAGCTTCCTGCACATGGCTGGCCACTTTCCCCAACACCATTTATTAAACAGGGAATCCTTTCCCCATTGCTTGCTTTTGTCAGGTTTGTCAAAGAGCAGATGGTTGTAGATGTGTGGTGTTGCTTCCGAGCCCTCTGTTCTGTTCCATTGGTCTATATCTCTGTTTTGGTACCAGTACATGCTGTTTAGATTACTGTAGCCTTGTAGTATAGTTTGAAGCCATGTAGCATGATGCCTCCAGCTTTGCTCTTTTTGCGTTGTATTGTCTTGGCAATGCAGGCTCTTTTTTGGTTCCATATGAAGTTTAAAGTATTTTTTCCAGTTCTATGAAGAAAGTCAATGGGAGCTTGATAGGGATAGTATTGAATCTATAAATTACTTTGGGCAGTATGGCCATTTTCACAATATTTATTCTTTGTAACCATGAGCATGGAATGTTTCTCCATCTGTTTGTGACCTCTCTTATTTCATTGAGCAGTGGGTTGAAGGAGTCCTTCATATCCTTTGTTAGTTGTATTCCTAGGTATTTTATTCTCTTTGTAGCAACTGAGAATGGGAGTTCACTCATGATTTGGCTCTCTGTCTGTTGTTGGTGTATATGAAGGCTTGTGATTTCTGCACATTGATTTTGTATCTGGAGACTTCAGTGAAGTTGCTTATAAGTTGGCCACACTCAGCATATTCTGTCACCATAATGGAATGAAATGAGAATAGCATAAAGACAAATGAAAATCTCTACACAAGTAGAAATTAAAAAATACACTTGTAAATAATTCATGCATCAAATAATTTTTAAAATACATAGAACTACATGAAATATAAAGCCATGTATAAAAATATTTGGGCTCCAACTAAACAATGCTGAGAAGCATTTATTTAGTGCTTACAAATTCCTTGGGGAAAATCGAAGATCTCAAGTTAATAATCTATGTTTTTACTTCATAGAATAGTAAAGAAGATCAAAGTAAACCCAGAAAAATCACAAGTGAGGAGAAAATAAAGATAAAAACAAAAGCCAGTAAGACTGAAAACAGAAAAACCACAGATAAAATTCATAAGAAATGGCTGATTCTTTTTAAAAAGTCAATAAAATGGATAGACCTCTGCTAAGACTAAAAAAAAATTGAGGATAAATAACACTAATCATTAGTCCCTGCAACGATGCCGAGTTATCTAGAGTATAAATTCCAGTACAATTAAAAGAGGCTAATAAGGGAATACTATGAACAAATTTGTGCTTATAAATTCAACAACTTAGAATAAATGGACCTATTTCTTAAAATTACAATGCCCAAAATTGAACCAACGTAAAATAGATTATCTCAATATTCCCATAGACATTAAATAAATTGAACGCATGGTCAGAAAGTTCCCCTCACACACACAAAAAAACAAATTAAAACACACTGAACTAAATCACTTTAGGCTCAGATTATTTCACTAGATATTTCTACCAATTTTTGAAGAACTAATACTATTATGACATAAGCTCTTCCACAAAATAAAAGAGAAACAAAATACTGAGGCCAGTATACTTGTCCCTAGGGGATTGGTTCTAGGACCTGACATAAAAATTTGCAAATTTCCAAGATCTTTTCATAAAATGGTGTAGTATTTGCATATCTTTTATGCACATCCTCACACATACTAAGCTTTATATCATTTATAGATTAATGAAATACCTAATACAATGTACATGTTATGCAAATAGTTGTAATACTATATTTTTAAAATTTCTCTTATTTTTTACTGTTGTATTGTTATTTTTTGAACACTTTTGATCTGTGGTTGCTTGACTCCACTGTTGTGGAACCTTCAGATATGAACGGCCCACTGTATATAGATGTACACTTAAAATTTCTTGTTAAGGTTATTCATAAGCATTTTAAGTTTTTTGTTTCCAATGTGAATCAGATCTTTTCTCATAATCCTCCAATTTATTATTGGCGTACAAGAAAGCTCTTGATCTGGATTGTTCATTTTACATCCGGACCTTCTCCTTTCAATTGTAACAAAACTTTAGTTGATTATCTTTGGCTTAAATGGAGAAATGTGACTGCAAATAAGAATAATTTTTTTCTCTGTCTATATTGTATTGTATTAGCAATAAAGTTAAGTATTTAAGGAACAGAATTTGTACTTACATTGGTTTGCCATGTCTTTTTAAAAATTTCTTGTTCTAACATTTTGTTTTGTTATTTTTTATCTTTTTAGTTTGGAATAATTGGACTTGCAGAAAAATTGCAAATATTGTACAGAGAATTCCCTTACACACTTCATCCAGCTTCCTCTGATTATATGTAACATTTTATGTAACCACAGTGCCAATATCAAAACCAGGAAATTAATGGTAATGCAATACTACTAACTAAAGACTCCAATCAAATTTTGCTAGCTAATGTGCTCAATTTTTAGTTTTCTGAGTTAAGATGCTAATAGATGAACTTTGAGACTGAAGGAAATAACATGCATATCAATTCAGATATATTGCCAAATTGCTTCACCAATATCTTGAATCAGTTTGAACCAACCCTGCATGAAGATTCCCATCACAATGAGTTCACAAAGGTAATGGTCATCTCTCATTTTGCTGCTGTTTATATGTAGTTTATTGGTTACTAATGAACACAAACCCTTCTTTATCCTCCAAAGTTGTTTATTGATTAATCATATAAAGACTTTTTTCTGGTCAATTGTTCACATTTGTTGTACATACGCTATTGATATCTATGAACATATAGCTACACATTTCTGTTGAAAATGTATTTTAAGTCTATCATCTGTATTTTCATTTTGTTAATTATAAACAATTTCAAAAGTTATTTACTATGTTGATATGGTTAGGCTTTATGTCTCCACCCACATCACATCTTGAATTATAATCCCCATAATCCCCACATGTCAGGGGAGAGACCAGGTAGAAGTTATTAAACCATAGGGATGTTTTCCTCCATGCTGTTCTCTTGATAATGAGTGAGTTCTCACAAGATCCGACGGTTTTATAAAGGGTTCTTCCCCTTCACTCAGCACTTCCTGCCATCTTGTGAAGAAGGTGCCTTGCTTCCCCCTCACCTTCTGCTATGATTGTCAGTTCCCTGAGGTCATCTGAGCCATGCTGAACTGAGTCAATTAAACCTCATTCCTTTACAAATTACCCAGTCTTAGGATGTTCTTCACAGCAGTATGAAAGTGGACTAATATGTATATAAATATAATTTTTGAGCTAGTGTATTAAAAAAGATGGTTCCCACCAAGATAGTTTATTGCCTATTAGCAGCTCTATTTCTAGTTTTAGATAAAGATTTATGGCCTTCATTGATATGCTTTTTGTACATTATGCCAAAAGAGTATGTTCTTCTTTTCTTTATCCTATGTTCTCTTAGGTTAGACTTGTGAGACATAAGCTAGTCTATTTCTCATTTGCAGTAGAGAAATTTTGTCTAAGGATTGATCTAAAGTGGGGAACATTCTGATTCTTTAACTTGCATAATTTCTTGGAAACCACAAATCTTTCATTGCATTGCCAATGTAAGGCCGGTGGCCTTGCCGGGAGTCAAACGGACACATTCATCACTCTCCACGCCTGATAACTGCATCGTCACCAGAGCTCATTATCTGACTTCCCCACAAAGCTTCCCCGCACCTGCCTCTGCATACCATGCCCAAGCCCACACTCAGCACTAAATTATGCATCCAACCTCCAGCCCGCTGTTAAAAAAATCCTGCAGAGAAATTTTTTTAAAGAAGCCCCACCATTCCCTGCCCAGCAACAGCCTGTCCTGTACGCCCCCAGCAGGCCCGCTTACCCAAGGTCCTGTCTGCCCGCCTACCAATGGCAGCTAGTTTCATGTACTTCCTACTTTAACTCCATGTACTTCCTGCTCCTCAACAGCCAATAGAAATGCCTTCTCTTTGTTTCCCCAGTAACCAATCAATTGCCTGCACTCCCCATAAAACCCCACGCCCTGAACAGCTGGGTGAGACCTCTCTTGCCCCACTTGGGCCATTGAAGCTTGCCGGGAGCTGAATAAATTGGCTTCTCACTTTTTTATACCTGCCTCAGTTTCCTCATTTTACCTCGGCAATAAATCTTACAGCCACCTCTCAGAGTTTCTAATACTTACACATCATAACAGTTTTTTCCTCTTCTTTGATATATTGTGGAGTAGCAGTTTTCTAGCATGTAAGGGTAGTTTTCTCTTTGGAGAGATAGAACATTTTGCAAGACACTTCAAGTGGTTTAAGATGTTCTTCTGTGAGGAAAAAAAGTACTGAAAAAGTGGGAAAAAAGTGGAAATCCTCTGTGACATCTGTCTATAGTGTGTCTATGTATAAGCTTCGGCTGATTTAAGCCTCCTCTGCATGGCAGATTCTTCTTGGTCATTAGGTTGTTTGTTTCCTATCTGTGAACTTGAAAACATGCATTTTGGTTGATACTCAACCAGCACTCCCTAGTACCGTCATATGGATATAGCCTCCATAGTTCCTAACCATCACCATTTTGAATTACCAGAACCTAAAATACATTTGCTATTAGAGGTTTTCTGAGGAATGCTTCCCAAAACCATCTCTAATCTTTACTCTTCAATTACAGTATTATTTGTACAGGTTTCTGGCTTTCTCCCAAAACAAATATTGGTAGGAAAAAAAGAGTTCATTATGCAGATCCTCAACCTACAAATTAAATGACCTTTTAAACATTAATTTACCTTTTAGCTTCTACTAGCTAAATAATTTTTGCTGTTGTATTAGGCTGTTCTTGCTTTCTGTAAAGAAATATGTGAAACTGGGTAATTTACAAAGAAAAAGGTGTAATTGGTTCACAGTTCAGTGGTCTATACAGGAAGCATGGTGCCAGAATCTTCTCAGCTTCTGGTGAGGCTTCAGGAAGCTTTCACTCATGGCAAATGGGGAGCAGGCATCACACATGGGAGGAAAAAACCATGAGAGGAAGGGCAGGCACACATTTTTACACAACCAGATCTAATGTGAACTCAGAGCAAGAGCTCGCTTATCATCAAGGAGATGGCCCAAGCAAGTCATGAGGGATCCACTGCCATGAATCAAACCCTTCCCACCAGGCCCCACTTCCAACATTGGGGATTACATTTAGCATGAGATTTGGGTGGTCCAAACTAGATCAGTCCTAGCTAGAAATATCATTAAAACAATTTGAGAATTTTTTTAGTTAGCTAGATATCATGTTTATATATACTATATATGTTTATATAGACACACATAAGTGTGTATGTGTGTGTGTGTGTGTGTGTATAACTTTTCCCCAATGATAACATTTTGCAAAATTATAATCCAATACAATGGCCCATATTTTGACATTGAGGTAATCTACTGATTTTATTCAGATTTTCCTAATTTTAATTTGTGTATGTATTTGTGTTAATTCTAATTACATGTGGGTTCACGTACCTTCCACACAGTCAAGATACTGACAGTTCCACCATTACAGGGACCCTTGTGTTGCCCTTTTGTAAACATACCATCTCCTTCTGTGTGCCCCTCACCCTCATCCTCATCCCTGACATCTGGCAACCACTAATCTGTTCTCCACTCCTAAAACTTTGTTATTTCAAACCTGTAATATAAATACTGTCATACAGTATATAACCTTTCAAAACTGGTGGTTTCAATTAGCACAATTCTCAGGAGACACAGCTCAGCCTTTGTGGGTATCAGTAGTTCATTCTTTCTTATTTCTGAGTACTATTCTATAGCTTGTATGTATCACACTTTGTTCATTCATGCTGAAGTACATCTGGGCTGTTTCTAGCTTTTGACTAATAAAAAAACTTCTATGTAAATTTATGTACAGGTTTTTGTGTGAACATATGGTTTTATTTCTTTGGAATAAACTCCTGAGAGTACAATTGTTGGGTAGTACAGTAATTTGATTGTTTATTTATTATAAAAACTAAAAGTTTTTTTTGGTAGTTGTATCATTTTACATTCCCATCAGCAATGTTTAATTGAGCCAAATTAAGTTTTAATTGCTCCCAAATTTATATTTGTATTTTAGAAAATACTTTTCTTTATATTGTTTTGCTACTCTCATTAATGTTATAATTTTATGTTGCTTTCAGGATCCAATAATAGAAAAAACAGAGCAAGCTTTCTTCTGAAGGTAGCTGAATGAGAAATGACTAGTAGGAAAGACCAGAAATATACCAAGTGGCAGGTGCTGGAGGCTGCCTAGACTCACATGCTTTCAGGGGTTTCCTTCACTAGATGGTGACCTATGCATGAATAGCAATTACCCAAGACAAGAACAATTCAAATCCTGTCTCAAAATAAAACAAAAATAATAGCAAAAGTACAAATTATTGCATATCATGGTTTTTTCCAAAGGATCAAAAGAGAAAACATTAAATATGTGAATGCCAAAGGTATATTTAAAAAGACAACAGGAAAGGAGAAAAGGAGCTGAAATCAACGGAATTAGAATTCTGGAGTCTTAGGTTCTAGCTCCCCCTCTGCCACTGACTGCTGTGGGAGCGCAGGCAGTTCACTCACTCTGTTTTGTCTCTGTGTTTTTTCTACAGAGGCTTATATTTTTTCCCTGGCAATTAGAATGAATTGAGTGATTTTGTCCTTTACACTAACATTATAGAAAATACATGCAATAAGAAACTAAAATAAATTTTAGGCTTTCATTGGGTTTATAAAATAAATTTTCCCTCTGTGAAAGTTCATTCTGACATGTTTCACAACCTACAAATAGCAGTAGTTTAACAATGCTATTCCGATTCTAAGAGGCAGACAGATTTTGGGGGGATGGAGGAGGTGAGGAAAGTATTGATTATCAAAAAATTACCACTAAATACTCTGGTAACCTATGGGAATCTAATCTTGTCTGTATCCTAAAAATGACAAATTAATTAATAGTAAGAACATATACATTTTATAGGATTCATAATTCTGGTGACTAAAAAGTAATAAAAATCAATTAATGGAAATAGAATATTGTATAACCTTAAAAACAAAATTAATATAGTTAGTGAACCCTAAATGGTTTTTTAAACGTAGTAAACATGTCAGTGTTGTGAAATATGTGGTAGGAGTTTAATTTAGGGAAGTTCATTAGATTGCATTTGGTTGCTACATCAAACATTCAAAACACAGTGTGAGTATATGATGATTCATTGTATAAAGATGAACACTGATTGCATTCACAAATAAGTAGAGTTATTTTATCATTCCAGACAATTATTTTCAATGAGCCAGTGGGAGTCATATTTTCATCATGAAAGAAAATGAAGCACACCAAACTTTCCTTGAAATTCTAACCTTAGATACTTGTTAATATTTTAAGGTAAACTGGTTATTGACCCCTGATACATACACAAGGAAAACTCTGAAATAACATTTGGGTCACCTAACCTTTTTTTCTTTTTAACCATGAAATCAGGAGCCTTAATCACATTAGTGATGCCTGACCATTCTGTTTCAATTCCAGGGCTGTCTAGTGAAACTAATGAACTGTCTTGGTGGCTCCAGAGCAGAGCCAGGGTCTTACCGGCCAGTTGTGAATTACGAGCACATTCCCTTTTATTGCCCATAAATCTTTTCCAGTTTTATATTCACAGTAGCTTAAAACACCTAAATTTACATTGACGACTATGCAGCAGTGCTCTGGATGTTTGGGATGAATAGTGGAGTTAAGTATATCTCCTATTTTTAAAAAATACATTTTCAGTAGAGCTCAACCTTAATTATAGTAAATCAGACCTTGTCCAGTGACAAGGTTGATAAATGTCAGTGCCTTTTTTCCAGTATGTGTCATGGTAAGCGTGCACACTGCGTCATACAATAATGTTTGGAGAGCAATGGACCTAGAGTTAAATACAATAACGTCAGGTTTGAAGGAGAGCAATGGACCTAGAGTTAAATACAATAACATCAGGTTTGAAGGAGAGCAATGGACCTAGAGTTAAATACAATAACGTCAGGTTTGAAAGGTAATATTCATTTTGACATGAAACCAATGCGTGACTGGAGCTGAATGACTGAATCAGTGCCAAATAATAGGTGTGGAGAAGTTGATTTGGCCATTATGTGCATGGAGTTTATGGGCAAGATTTTGATTACAAATGGAATTTCTCAGGGAGATGGTACAAAAAGAAATTAGTTTTAACATAGAAATTGGAGAAATGTCTAAAAGGATGCAAAAGAAGGAGAAACAATTAAGTTGAAGGCCACTAGAGCTTATATTCTGTACTGAAAGAGGTGCAAATGTAAATGAAAGAGGCAGAAGTAGTGAGGGTTTTCATCAGGCAGCCATTTAAATATGAGACAGAAATAAGATGCATATCCCAGGAGGAGGAAGTACTGAGTTAAATGAAGGCGGGTGAGGGAAGAGAAGTGACTGGAAGACAGTTCTAAAGGTTTAAACGAAACCTGAGAAAAGTGCTGTAGCCAGCTTGTGCTTAACACTGCTCACCGAATGAAGAAGGGGCAGATGGAATTAAAATAAGCTGTAATGGCAAATGCGCATCCACAATGTGCCTATGCAGTAGAATTTGCCATGATTCATTTTTCTCTGAGGTGGTGTTGATTAGCTGAGGAATCTCTGCCTCAACATTTTCTTGTTATTTTTTGAGACGGAGTCATGCTCCGTCGCCCAGGTTGGAGTGCAATGGTGCATGCGATTTTGGCTCACTGCAATCTTTGCCTCCCAAGTTCAAACCATTTGCTTGCCCCAGCTTCCTGAGTGGCTGGGATTACAGGTGCGCACCACAACACCCAGTTAATTTTGCATTTTTAGTAGAGACGGGTGGCCATGCCGACCTCAAGCGATCCTTGGCCTCCCAAAGTGCTGAGATGACAGGCATGAGGAACCACACTTGGCCTGCCTCAACAATTTTTAAATTTTTTTCTCCACAATCCTCTGCCTTACAAACTGTTTTTTGGCTGGAAGAGCCATTCTAATAAAAATCTACTTGATTTATTAAATCATTTTTTCCCTAGCTCTAGCACATTTAGGCGCTTTTTGCTAAGTTAATTGTCTTTAATAAATCCTTGATAGAGGGGTTATAGCTGTCACAGGGGTTCCTGGTGTGACCATTAAGCATTCTGATGTGGATTTAACCTGTGTAATCTCAGGAAGGAGAGGACTGGGCCAGAATAATGCGGAGATGGTTTAAATCTTGTAGCTCAAATGGAGCCCTGGACCTAAGATCTCCCTAAACATACAATTATAGCAATGATCATTACTTAATACATTCATAATAAGAATAATGATAAAAGTCCCTATTTTCTATCGAATATTTGTTGTGTGCCAGGGGTTCTAATACGTGCTTTGCTAACTTTATTCATTTTAATCTTCCCTCAAACCCTATGAAGATTTTTGCATAGAGCAGTTCATGTGGATCAATCTAGCAGCAGAATGCAAAACAAGATTAAGGCTGTTTTGAAATAACACAATTAGAAATATAATATGATGAAGGCCAGAGAAAAGTAAAATAGGAAATAAATGGAAGGAAATTTAGAAAATTTTACAGAATAAAATGAATACCGAATACATTATGTGACCATCTGGTACTCAGATGAAAAGTATCACGAGGGAAAAGTATCACTTTCCCACTCCTTTACTGAAATTTCTTGAAATCATTCTCACAATAAATAAACTGCTTGCACTGGAATTCCTGTATCAGGTTCTGTTCTAGTGGTAACTAATTGCAGACAGTTGGTGGCAGAAAAAGCTACAGGAAGTAGATATTCAGAATGAGATTCAATAATCAGACTCCTTGCTAGCAAGATGGCAACAAGGACTCCTTTACTGGTGTTATACACACTAGCATGCTTCACCATCACAAAACATATAAAAAAGAAAAGTATCATGAAAAGAGGCCCGGGACTGCTGTGAGGTTTCTGACTTATGTTTGCAAGATGGGATGGTGGTATCTTTTATGGAGCTATGAAATACAGGACACAGGACATGTAGGTAACTCCCCATATAGGTACTGAGGAAGGAGAGCTAAGCAGAATCCCAGCACAATTAGGGCTTGAAGAATATCTCAGTTTATAGAGTTACTACTCAGTTATCTCTCTTTATATAATCTATATACAATCATATATTAGTTCATAGAATGAGTGCCTAGAGAATATCTTACCACCTAGTTATTTCCATATATATATGTATATATAACTATATATTAGTTCATAATCAGAGGAATGCCTAGAGTAGACACGGTAGAGAGCATGAATCAGGGAATAAGTAGCTTATAGTCAGAGGACTGTCTGGAGCAGACACAGTGCAGAGCATGATTTAAGGGAAAAATAGTTATTCCAGGACAAGAATCCATGGCCCAGGCAGCAGTGTTCGGTACCGCAAAGATACCCTCTACATGGCAGGCTTGGGGCAAGAGCCACTCCTCCTGATAAAGGAGTTGTAGGACCTTGTTCCAGTTCTTGTGGAAGGCTGCCCTCAGACCGGCAATCCCTTGAGCATCCGAGGGCTCAAAACCCCTCTGGATGATCGCACCTTGGTGATTGTGAACTTTATCAGCTCTTAAAATTGCGCTAGCTCAAAAAGCATCCTCCTATAGAACTTATTGGAAGCTGCCAGCAGGTGGCGTTAGACTCTGACAGCTCAGCCACTGCTGTGTGACTTAAGCATCCTCCCATAGATCTTAGGAGTAGCATGCCCATAGATAGAGGTATTGCACACTGCACCCTCTTCACTGCACACGGCCTACCTCCATGCCTCAGTGACCTAATGGGGTGGACTCCTTACTGCACACGGCCCACTTCCTTGCCTCGATGACCTAATGGGAATGGACCCCTTGCTGCGTGCTGTCCACCTCCTAGCCTAGGTGACCTAATAGGGGTGGACCCCTTGTTTTATTGCTCATGATCTTATCACTATCCTTAAATATGACTTAACTCACTACCCTGTCCCCTAACCTATACCCAATAAATACAGACACTTCTGGACATTCAGGGCCTCACCTGTCTCCACTTATAGGTGGTGTGGCCCCCCTGAGCCCAGCTGCGTTTTCCTTGTACTTCTGTGTCCTGACTCTTTATTTCTTGGATCCTGTGCCTCAGCACAGCATAAGGAACAGCCCACAACCCTGTGAGGCCCTTAGCCCTACAGGACAGGTTTGATAGGTTCAGGTTTGAAAGTGTTGATTTTCAGATGACTGCAAATAAATCTACATTCATATATATATGAAGCTCAAACGTCAATGTGATTAAGAGGAGGAGTCATAAAGAGTAGATATTGTTTCAGATGCCTCAGAGACAACACAAGATGAAGTTTCCTGATACCAACACATTGGGTTTGGCTACATTCAGACCACTGGTGACCCTCTTGGAAGCAAGTTGAACAAGGCAGATGGGGTTTAGAACCTGTCTGTTTTGCACTGAAATGTGAAAGAGAAATGAGAAGCCAGAGGTGTTGATTACAGTCCTTTCTTTAAAGAAGTTTGACTAAATGGGAAGAAGAAAAAGGAGAGAACTGGAGCTTTGACAACATGAATTCCTTTTAAGAATGGGACAGAACTGAGGATATAAATAGTCTGGAAAAAAGGAGTTAATACAGAGGCAAATGGTAAAGTCGAAAGAGAGAAGAGGATTTTTACTGGAAAAAGATTCTAGAAGAGGGCACATGAAATAAAAGGCATCAGTGAAGGAGTCGACCTCAAATAGGATAGGTCTTCTCAACCTCTGTGGCTAGAAACAGGAAGTAACTATGGATATGGAGATAAATGATTCTTTCTTGGGGGAGCTGAATGTTGAATGTGCTTCATACATAAATCCTATTTTTAAAAAAAATGTAGGTGTGGATCTTTTCTTATGATTCTTCTGCCCACATTTTTAAGATTTAGTAGGGGAATCAGGAAAAATGAGAACTATATTGCCCTCACTCAAAGCTTTCCTTGCCTCATTGTTCTCCAAATAATTTATGTTTAAATATATTGCTGTTCATGATGTAACTCATTAACAGTTCAGAAAATGTATGTTAATTTACTATAGGCACATACGCAATATTCTTAAGTAAAAGCAATTTTTGTTGGAAGAAAATCTTTCTCTTTGAACACTGGTATAGAGGAAGAGAGGCAAAATATGTTCCTTACATGTACTATCGGCAAAATGAAAAACATTCTTTGTTCTAGTAATAGATACTTCTTTTAATTTGCATCTTTATTGCTAGCTTTGGATGCTTGTTTGCACCAATATAGGGATTTGGAAGGACAGGAGGCGTTTTGTCATTTCAGTCTGTAGTTCACTCAGAATTTCTATGAAACTTCTTTTCTGAGTCGGAGTGTTACTCTGTCTCCAGGGCCGGAGTGCAGTGGCTCGCTCCTGGCTCACTGCAACCTTCTTCTCCCGGTTTCAAGCAATTCTCTTGCCTGTGTACCACCAAGCCCAGCTAATTTTTGTGTTTTTAGTAGACACAGGGTTTCACCATATTGGACAGGCTGGTCAGGCATGAGCCACTCAGCTTGGCCGAAACTTCTTTAAATTACTCAGGGTTAGCTCTTAGTGTACGTAAGTATAGCAATATATACATCTTTGTGGGGGAAAGTGGGGTTGGTTGCAAGTAATTTTGTCAACATTTCAAAAAGATGAGTCATCAAGAAAAGTGCAATATTCTCCTTTATCCGTTTGTCTCTGAAAATGATAAACAGCGTCTCCAAGTTCAATTTTAAAATGAATACACTCCAGCACCTCCTGCTGCACCAAGGTAAGTTTCTTTTTAATTAATTAGGTAACTGTATTTAAAGAAATTTCATCAGGCATTTATATTAAGAAGCCAAATGAAAACCCAGTGTACAATTCATAAACGCACAACTGTGAACATCAACTTAAAGATAAGCAGGATATTTCCTTAGTCAAAAGCAGCAGAAGGTGAGCGAAGGAAGTTAGATATAGCCAGTTATAGAAGATGTGGTTTGTTTTTCAGTGTGTCAGGCAAATTGCCTCATGTTGCCGGTGGTGTGTAGGCCACCTTATATACTTGATCTAATTTAATCTTTGGTGTAATTTGATGAGGTAGGAACTATTCTGGTTCTGCATATAAGGATACAGAGACTCAGAATATAAGCAACTTGCCAAAATTCTCGTGTCCAAGCAGGGATTTGAGACAAACATAATATGCGTCATATGCCTTAACTTTGTATACTCTTTTCCACACCCACACCTGCTTCGGAATCTTAGCCATAATAAGAATTGTGCATTTTCAGAGTGAAGTAAATCACAGGAAACATAGAGGGAATGGAGAGAGCAGGATCTTTATCCGTGTGAGGGAATAGTGTGGACTCTGGAAAGGATTTACAACAGATAGTCAGAATCAGATTTTTGTAACTATGCTGTCAGTGACTTTAGACTGTACCTCCTTAACAAAGGCCAGCCTGACCCACAGGGGTAATTTCAGAAGTTTAGGATGATGAGGATTTCAAAAGTTTAGGATATTGAAGATAGTTTCTACCTCATGCAATAGTCATCAATAATCTTCACGATCTTAAACTTCTGAAATTTAGGATTTCAGAAAGGTTGGTGCTCAGAATTTACCTTAACCAATAAGCATCTTTAATAAGTAGCATTCAGAGAATATTAGAAAAATCTCAAATAGGTGCTTTCCGCTTGGGGCCACAGGAAATTGTAGTGGAGAAGGCTATTGCCTACCAATAGAACCAACTAATGCATCTATAGATCATCTTCTTAGCTAATTGTAGAATTTGTGATAAATAATAGGCTATGTAGGTTGTTTGGGAGTTTTACTGTTTATAATGAATATTTAGGGATTGGGTAAAATATTCATTTAAATACTGTGTGATTCAAATGTTTCAATTCCTTTGCTATCTCCCCGATGGATTACCAACACTGCAGGTGTCTGTGACATGAACCTAAGAGGGAAAACATAAGTACAACACCTTCAGTCTGGTGGGATGGTCCTGCTTCAACCCTAGCACTTTGTGGGGCAGAGGTGGGAGGATCGCTTGAGTCCAGAACTTCCAGATCAGCCTGGGCTCTACTAAAAAACAAACCAACCAACAAATAAAAAACCCCAAAACCAAAACCAAACAAAAAGTTTTGCAGGGTGTGATAGTGTGTGGCTGTAGTCCCAGCGACTCTGGAGATGAACAGCACCGCTTGAGCCTAGGAGTTTGTGGTTGCAGTGAGCTATGAGCATGCCAGCCACTGCACTCCCGCTGGGCAACAGAGACCTCTTCTAAAAAAAAAAGTGTAACACTGTTACAATTTATTTTTAATTGCTTAGTAGTTTCTAAAGCCCACATGTCAGAGGCCTCCTATTACGTTAGGTATATGTACTGTATTTTTGCAGCTTTTCTGACATAAGTATGATACAGTTCTATAATGTAGTTCATAATACAGTTTCTAAAGTGCACTTTTCCTCAGACCTATTTACCCCATACTATTCATTATTTTTCACATTAACCTGGTATAATATCACTAACTCTAGCAAAGTAATAGTCAAATAAAAATACTGACCTAAAAATGGATTTTTTGGAATATGTCATTTAAAAATGTCAGAACAGAGATGCTTCTTTTAAAAATACTTTTTCTAGACATTAATCTTAAACTACAGAATATATACATTTTGGAAGTAATCAATTACATGAGTTAAGTTTTATGTAAGAGATTTAGGATACATTTAGCTTTAATATTTAATATGTCTTGAATATTTACTATGTTCTACAAGCTCATGAACAAGTAACCATGCATAGCTGTTTGATGAGCACTCACTGAGTTATTGACGATGAGCCAAGACTGTCTCAGCATTATCCATTTTATCATTATAACAATCCTAGGAGATTGTGCTGTGCTATCCTCATTTTACAAATGAGGAAGCTTGGGCTCAGAAAGTTTGAGTAACTCTCCCAGAGACAAATTGTTAAAAAATGGAAGACCTAGTATCAGAATGTTGTGTCTTCAATGATATTGTTTTAGTTAAAATTAAATCTGAATGGATCATAGACAATATAGAAAAAACTCCTTGTGACTTAGGGTTAGGTGAATATTTTTAAAATTTTAGCATTTTTAAAATGCTTTTAAGAAAGCATTTTACATACAAGCAAAAAATTTATTTCATAAAACTGAAAACTTACACTCTGAGAGATACTTCTTTTTATTTAAGGAAATAAAAAGATAAGCCACAGATGGGAAGAAGATATTTGTGAAACATGTATCTGATTAAAGACATACATAGAATATGTAAAGAACACTCACAACTCCAGAAGGAAGTAAGCAAATGCTTCAAGAATTCAGAAAATGACAAATGAATATGTCAAATTCAATTTTATCCCTAAATATTAGGAACTAACATTTAGAAAATTAGTTTATATGATATATAATCTATAAATATGAATGATTAAAAAAATAAATAACCTGAGTAAGTAACTAGATCTAAATGTGGAAAGGATGTGCATGGTCATTATGGAGACATTCATAAAAATTATTGAAAATCATCCAATAAAATCTAAATAAAAAGAAGTAACATCAGATTTATGGATAGAAATACTTCATATCTTTTTTCAATCTATTTCCTATAGGAAGGAAGAAATATCTTATACCCTGAATACTGATTTTCTTCTTATATTTGTTAAACATTCAGACAATTCCAAGCAAATCTCAAGCTTTATTAAAGAGATGTGCACGCAGGTATGTGTGTGAGTGTGTGATTTGACCAGCTGGTCTAAACTTCATATGGAAGAGAAAAGGATTAACATTAGTTCGGAAAATTTTGAAAAACAAAGTTGAAAGAATCTTCATAAAATAAAAACTAGACTATGGGTAGACAAATAGAAATAAAGCATTAGAGACAGCCCATACAGATATAAAACTTGATATATGATTATGGTATCATTCAGATCACTGGAAAGAGAAAAACGATATTTTTAAAAATCATGTTGGAAGAATTGGCTATCCATGTAGACTAGATTATTTTAATTCCTTTGTTATATCACAGGCAATTATTGAGTCCAGGAAAAATAAATAAAGAGTGCCCACTCTTCATTCTTCACTTTGCTCAGTTGTGTTCCAGTTTACAACTGCTACACTAAGGTAATTATTATAGCACTCCCTTTAGCTTTGAAAGGTGTCAAGATTTAGACGATAAGTTATGTATTAAAAAACTAAATATATCGAAACATACCTTTAAAGATTCAAAAGGAAAAATGCAGAAAAATATTTATATTACTGGGATTGGCAAAGGATTTCATAAATGATAACCAAAAAACCCACACCATATACATTGCAAAAATGATTGGCACATTGCTATTTAAGATTTCTAGACAACAGAGAGTTAAAATTTATTTTTCTACTTAGAGTGATTTAAGGGTTAGTAATAAATATAATACTCAGAAAAGCAGCAATAAGAAAAGGAAAATTTCAACTTAGGAAAACTAGAGAAGATAGAAAATGAGAACTGTAGATCAGTTCAAGCCCTTGAGAAGTCCTCATCCTTTCTAATTTTCTTTCTGTTTTCCTCCAAAAGCTAAAGGTTTTTTTTTTTTCCAGTTTTACTGATGTAAAAGTAGCATATCAAATTGCACATAATTACTGTATACAATTTGGTGATTTTGAACACATGTATAGTCAAGATCTTTTGTGGTTCCATGTGAGATTCAGGATTCTCTTTCTATTTATATTCAAAAAACTGATATTTTTATGGTAATTGCATTTAATCTGTAGATCACTTTGAAATGGATGGATGCCTAGAACTATACAACCTACTAAGAATAAATCAAGGAAAAATGGAAAGCCTGAAAAGACCAATAACAAATAAGAGTTTAAGTCAGTAATCAAAAACTCACCAACAATAAAAAGCATAGGCTCAGCTAGCTTCACAGATGACTTTTATCAACCATTTAAGGAATAATTAATTTTTCTTAAATTTACCAAAAAATAGAAGAGTGAATGGGGTCATTTTATTTTATGAAGCCAGCATTTTATGGGGCCAGAATTACCCTAATACCAAAGCCAGACAAAAACACCAGAAGAAAAGAAAATTACAGGTAAATATTCTTAATGAAAGTGGATGCAGACATCTGCAACAAAATATTAGCAAAGAAAATCAATAGCACATTTAAAAACTCATACACTCTGACCAGTTGAACTTATCCCTGGGATGCAAGGATGATTCCACATATGCAAATCAATTCATGTGATACAGTACCTGAATGGAATGAAGGCCAAAAATCACATGATCATCTTCATAGATGCAGAAAAAGCGTTCAATAAAATTCAACATCCTTTCATAAAAACTCTCACCAAATTAGACATAGAAAGAACTTACCTTAACCCAGTAAAGCCCATATATGAAAGCCCACAGCTAGCATCACGTTGAATGTGAAAATCTGAAAGTTTTTTCTTTAAAATTTAGAACAAGACAAGGATGCCCACTCTCACTGTTTCTATTTAACATAGTACTAGAAACCCTAGCCAGAGAAATTAGACAAGAAAGAGAAATAAAGTCATTGACGTCAGAAAGGAAGTACAATTGTCTCTGTTTGCAGGTGACATGATCTTACATGTAGAAAACCTTTTGCCAAAAGATAAAAACCTTATTAGAACTAATAGATAAATTCAAAACAGTTGTAGGATACAATATCAACATACAAAAATAATTTGTGTTTTTCTACACTATAAACCATCCAAAAGTGGAAATGAAAAATAAAATCTCTCATTTATAATAGCACTGAAAAAAATAGCATACTTAAGAACAAACCTAACCAAAAAGGTGAAAAATATAAACACTGCCAAAAATTTTACATAAATAAATATAAAGATATTTTCAGAATAATTTAATAGAATAATTTCATACTGTTAAAATATAAATAATACACAGAGTGAACCACAGATTCAATGTAAATATCTTGAATTTCTAAGCGTGGGTGAGATGACTAAAGGATACAGAACACTGAGAGATGAGAACTTCCTAAAGATGTTTTTGTTTTTCTTTTTCCAATTTCTAGAGCCTCTGTCAATGGGGCTATATTTTATTTTTACCTGCAGTTATTCTTGTATGCATAGCAACAACCCAGAAATACGAAACTGCCATGCCTTACATAATTTATCTGTGACAGGATCTCATAGTCTGTTTCCTAAGAGCTTCTTGTCAGTTTTTTATATGATGACTTTTACTGAGTGGGAATTTAAATAAGATATTTGATTCAGATCATATTTTGTTGCATTTTCTCAGGTACTTCATTCTGCAGAGGGGAAACACCCATTTTAGACATCATTCAAATATAACATAAGTCAGAAATAAAAGTATTTTCTGTCATTCAATAACTGAGAAATTTCTCTTTCTGACCTTAAAATCTCTTAAAAATGTGTCCTTTCATTTATTCAGCAAAAATGTGAACATATTCAACAGGACAAATAGTTAACCAATCACCACAAATAGAAAAATGAGTAAGACCCAGCCACCGGTCACATTAAGCCCGTGTTCTGAGGAAAGGCAAATGAGCAGTCAAATAGACACATATAATACGGTGTATAAGTTAGACTTCTTTCATCACAGGTGACAAAGCAACTTAAGTAGAAAAAATAGGTTATGCAGTCAACTGTGACTTCCATGGATGATCTAGCTCTAAGCATATTGAGCTCCAATGGCTCAAATGTGTCATTAGGGTAATGCACTCTGGCTTTCTCCTGGCTTTACTTTGTGGGATGATGGGCCACACTGGGCTTACGTGGTCATTTTCACAAGAGAGTTATTTTTTCAGAACTTTCTAGGAAAATCCAAAGAAGGTTTCTTATTTCCAACCCTCTTCCGGCCTTCTTATTCCAACTTCATAAATGCATACATTTACTGCTAAGGTGATGCCGTGGTTTGGCCAGGCCTGGGTAATATGCCCACTCGTATATTGGCTAGGAGTATTGAAATTGAAGAGCAGAATCAGAGCTACCCACGGAGTTGAAGTAGATGGATCAGATCCATTCAGGAAAAGAGAAGGGAAAGAATTACTTCAGATTATCTGTTGGGTGGTGGTCACTCTTAATTATGTAAGTTTTATAGGCGGGATAAAGGTAATGAATACATTTCTCAGTGTTTTAATCTGTTGTGAAAATTTCAAGTGAAGGACTTCAGATTTTTTGGTTGTGTTTAAAAGTAAGTATACAGGTTAAGATGGGAGTTCTAACATTACTAACCAAAAAGTAGTATTGGAGCTATGACAATGTGTGACCTAATCTAGATAGAGCACACAATGAAGGATAAGAGGTCGGAGTGGAGCCTTAGAGACACCAATATTTAAGGAATGAGCAGAGGAAAGGGGAGATAGACATGATTAAAGAGACAGGCAGTGAATGAAGAGAAAGTCATAGCCCAAACAATCACCACAACCACAACACGAAACAGAGGCAGAATTATGCTTCAGTGTGATAGATCATAAGAAGTATTTTCAGGAGGAGAAAGAAAATGCACTTAAAATAAAAGACTCTGGAAAATATGTGAAAATCACTTGCAATATAAAATGATTTGTGAACAAGTCTGAGTATATCATTTTCACAAAGTAAAACTCTATCGATTATTTTTGCTGGAGTTAGTGGCTTGGCACAGGCTTTTGAATAATTTGTATTTATTTTCTTACCTCCTTACTACAACCCCACCTGCTTGTTCAACAAAGGATTTGTGGGAAATCAGCTTTCAATTTCATTTTGAATCCGACACAAAGGTAAATAAAGAGTTTAGAAACATACATTCAACTAAGTCAGGTAAATGGATTTTATGTTGTTAACTTCAAATTTGCAAATGAAATGCAATTTCTTATAGCATAAAATAGAGCCCAACATTGCTTCTTACATTTGATTTAAAAATAAGAGCAAAATCATTTTATTGTAATGCAAACTTTGATTAAATGATACAATTGACCTTAGAGATTGTCTTCCTGCTCTTAGCATCTCTACCTTCTAGCATCCCCATGATTGCATTTTTAGCCCTAAGCAGTGTTTATTACATGGTCCAAATCTGTCATTGCTGTTTAACTCTATGCTATAAAAATCCTTAACAAAAGGACTTTCTATTTCATCAATGGGTGTGGTATTCATGTTTTTTTTCTTGTTAAAATAGAAACATGAACCAGTAGAAAACGTGAAATTTTTAAAAATTAGTTTTATTGTCCTCTATTGAATTATAATTTACCATCACAAACTTAAATTACCCAGGATTTAATCTTATAACAAATTGGCAGAAGGCAACATTGGTCCACATGGTATGTAAATGACAGCTCTATTATAAAAATAAACTTTTTTTTTTTTTGAGACAGAGTTTCGCTCTTGTTACCCAGGCTGGAGTGCAATGGCGCGATCTCGGCTCACCACAAACTCTGCCTCCTGGGTTCAGGCAATTCTCCTGCCTCAGCCTCCCGAGTAGCTGGGATTACAGGCACGCACCACCATGCCCAGCTAATTTTTTGTGTTTTTTAAGTAGAGACGGGGTTTCACCATGTTGACCGGGATGGTCTCGATCTCTTGACCTCGTGATCCACCCGCCTCGGCCTCCCAAAGTGCTGGGATTACAGGCTTGAGGAAAATACACTTTTAACAAATAAATTACAGAACCTAGTTAAGAGTGTTAGAGTACGTGGGAAGTAGCAATTAACGCTTAAAGCATAAAAAGTGAAAATACTGCCGTTTCTAAGCTTTTAGTATGAAGGACCATGTAAGAGCCACGGCATTTCTGTAGGAAAGCTGCATTTGCTTGCTGTTTCCCCTTCCTTTTGAACTCATCTAGTTGGAAAAAGAAAAAATAAGTATAAAATAGATAAAACAAGAACTTCTGAATTTGCATTAATGGACATTTGAACTCTTAAAAATTATCATGCTCTATAAAGTGTTAGACTGAGTTTTTGATGCTTCCTTGAAGGACATTATGATCACTGTAATTCTAACAGTGTATCTATTACCTCAAATTAAATAATACAGAAATGTGGGTTTGCAAATAAGTATTAGAAATTTCTAAGCTTGGAAGCAATTTCTTTATATATTATCTTTATATTCTCATAACTAATTTTAAGTCAATACACATTTTGAATTTCTCTTTTAAAAAGTGTGAAATAACATTTTATTTTATTTTATTTTTTTATTTTATTTTTTATTTTTTTTTTGTCTTTTTAATTTTTATTGCATTTTAGGATTTGGGGTACATGTGCAGAACATGCAAGATAGTTGCATAGGTACACACGTGGCAGTGTGTTTTGCTGCCTTCTGCCCCCTCACCCATATTTGGCATTTCTCCCCATGCCATCCCTCCCCTGCTCCCCCCCCCCCGCTGTCCCTCCCCTATTTCCCCCAATAGACCTCAGTGAAATAACATTTTAAATATTCCATGTCGTTTAAAGCACATTTTCAGTTTGTTTTTAAGAATCTTGAATCGGATTCTTCTTGACCTGCTAAGGAGTCACATCCGGATGAACGCACAATAAGTCAAAAACATTGCAAGTGAATAATAAAGCCACTTTTAAATTGACAAGATTATGAGTCAAGCCTTAGTAAGTCAGTACCTTCTGTACTGCTATATATCTCTTTTATATTCTGGAGTATTTAGAATGCTGGTACCATATTATATTTTTTCACATATGGTACAGTCCTGGGCACAGAATGGTCACTATCCATGTCCTCATCTTATTCTATGTATACAAGGTTTGTAACTGGAGGAGATGCTCATGCCTATTATTGCAGAATAGAACTGATTCCATTACTACCCTCACCAGTAGTTATGATTTTTCTGCTGAAGATTCTATCATCTCTGCAGTACACCGTAAACTGTAAGGTTGATGAATTGCAAGACCAAAATGGTTAATGCATATCACAAAGTCTCCAGTCTGTGCAGCAACATTGTGTTTGCTGAAGGAATTCTTGAGCACTCCTCATCACCTCAGTGATAGGCAAGCTACTTTAATCCTTTGTTCTGAAATTGTTGTTCATATCATCCCCCCTTCTCTCCCTGTGATAAGAATGATATGCATTTGGATGGTGGATTTAATATATGCCAAGCATTATGTGAAGTACTTTTTATACATTTTTCTCAATCCTCACAATATTCTAAGGTAGGAATTATTATTAAGGAAGTGAAGCTTAGGGATGATAAGACACTTACACAAACCCAAGTAGTTAATGAGAAAAAAAACAGATTCTGAAAAAAAATATTCTACAGTCTATGTCTGAACCATCGACTGTCTTACACATTGGTCTTGCAGACATGTCGTTGACAAGGACAGTTTAGGTCTATACACTGGGATAAACTGTTGACTGTAGCATTCATTAGCTCATACATAGAGAGCCTATAGAAAATCTTGTCCAAATTCTGACACACTAAGCTGGAGAAAAATTTAATCACATTTTCCTTCGTATTTACAACCTAATTCAAGGTCTCTTGACATCTGTAATTCTTCTTAACTTTCTCTCTCCAGTCCCATTTACGACATATCTCATTGAATAAAAAGTGGGCAGTATTCCCCTTGTGGTTAGTCATCAGCTTAATTTTGAAGAGATTAATTTCACGTTTTAGTCTGCCTTGCTGACCTCCCAATATAGTCCTTTGAAATGGGCATACAATTTAAGCTTTTGAGGCTAATGCATAGAAAGAATTATTAAAATCTGAGTGCAAGAACAAGTGTATCATAGATTGAAATTCGCTCTTCACCTATATCTCTGGGCTCTAGGTATATTTTGAGTTTATTGAACATTTATTTGACCATGGGTCTGAATTCAATACTTGTCTGACTTATAATATTTCTGTTTTTTAATCTTTCCATTTTATTTACATGACTTGGTCAAGCATAGAAGGTCTAGAAGTCAAGCATTTGTCTACTTCAATGGTAAAGCAGTGTCCTTTGTAAGAAGAAAATATTTTCTTGACTTCAATTTTTTGTTCCTTGAAAAAATTAAGATCACACAATACCAGTTTGTTCTATAAAAGTTGAGAGAACACAATTGCATAAATATATTCAACTTCAGAAAAATAATTATTTGGAAAAATATATTTAATAATTGGTATCAGTAACCGCCCCACTAAACCTACACACATTTATATTTTACTTTTTCATTTCTATTTATTTCATATAGTCACATATTTTATAAACTTGCATGGGTCAGAGCAAATGGCTCACTTTTTCCTATTGCCCTGCACATTTTCTTGTGACAGCATCTGACTGTGATACTGTTTATTTAATAAATTGAAATCCAATATTAGCAAAGCCAAGGATTTATCTTGATAAATCAGTCTCTCTGAAGGGCATGAAGTGGGGCTCTTGCCCTCTGTTCCTGGAAGGAAATGTTTAAATACTTACAGTAGTTATTTTACCCCCATCTTAGAGTTATAGGGGATTGATTCTAACTTTGCTTTAAATGTATATGAGTTTTTAGAGAATTAAGCCTAAGCATTCAAAGGGAAAACATGACTATCTCAACACTGAAGCATTCTCATTGAGATGACTTACAGGAAAATGCTGAACAGAGAAGCCATTTAGTCTCAAGTGTGCAATTTTATGGTGCTTCAAGGGTACAACAGTCCAGAGTTCTTGGCAAAAAAAAAAGTCCCTTAAATCTCAAGAGAGATAAAGTGTTGACTTGTGAAAAGCTAAGCAATGTATATGCTAAAACCAAATTTTTTTATTGTACATCTGGAAAAAAAGTTGACAAATCCTATATTAGATGGCCTGACAGATTTTGAATTTTAGATGTTGCATTTTATAAGATAGATTTTATAAACAGATCACATGAAAAACTTAACTATATGCTGACAACAGCTACAACAGGAACTTGCTTTTGACACATCCTGGTGATGGTTTATAATGACTTAATAAAAATCCAAATAATTCATTCTTTTAGCCTTCAAAATCTTTGCTTGCTGATAACTGCTTGAAGTGCTACATCATTAATCCAACTAAGTGATTATAATTATCAAATTGACTGTTTCTAAACTATCAAGGTCTAGTTATTTAGATCACTTTACCGTTATAATTTCCAGAACCATTTCTGATTAATAACCACATATAGCTGCTTAGTCTTTGATATCTGGTGAACATTTGCATTTTGGGGAATAAAAATAACAAATTCCACCTTAAATTTGAATTTGTACCTCAATGTGTAGATTTTATAATTGTTTCTGAATGTCAGATGATTAAGAAGCAATTACCTTAACAATAGTGCTTATGTCATATGTGCAGAACAAAGTTTTTTTCCAGATTATGCAATGAGTACTTTTTCTCATTATTACTATTATTATTAGTTACGTAGAATCAGTTCTCCTTACCCATTTAGAAAGATAAAAAAATAAAAACAAAAATAAGGAAGCTTCCTGATAATTGAATGAAGACCAACCAATGATCTCTTAAGAACTTAAATATTTAGTAATTGCACAATATATATCTAAGTACTGATGGCACAAAACCTGACTCCCTGCTGTGAGATCTGAGCTTGCTCAGTTGTGGAGAAAAACTATAATATAGTCTTAGACTCTCTAAAGAGAAAAATATAGTCTTAGACTCTCTAAAGAGAAAAAGAAGTATACAAAGGGTTTGGAAGATGCATTGATTTAGTTTTTTCATTTGGTTAACTTTATAGGTGAATATTGTATGTTCGACATATCTATATGTACAAGTAAGGTTTATAATTGGATGAAATATTGGTGTATCACAATGGCCAAGACAGCCAATACCTCAATCTTTTTATAGTTTAATGTCCATCTACAATCAAACAAACAATGACAATGTACATTATTTTGGAAGAAAAAATGAAGTATTATAGAAGTCTCAGAGAAGAGGGCAGATAGTTTTCCAGGAAGGTAAAGAAATGAGTTATTCTAACACTATCTTGTGTCAATATGAATGGAGTAAAATTTACAGATAGATAACATTCTTCATTTTTAAAGAAAAGTGTTACTTCCCAAGCGTTATTCTTGTTATTTCTACTGTCTTCCAAGAATTTACAGTATGAATGGCTACTGTTTTTTCTGAAAGCTATCCTTTACTTAAGAACCAGAAGCCTCCATCAATAGGTGCTGCTGTTTTAATTTTTTCTCATTTTCTCCCACAGGGAGAGGGATAGATTTTTACCGATGACATTGTAATTTGTTACCTAAAGCAAAAGTCCTTAAGAGAGGGTCTATACTTGATTTCCTCTCCTAACATTTCCTCTTGAACCTTCTTGAATCAGGCTTTCATCTCCATCCCCCTATAGGAACCAGTATTGTAAAGGTAACAAATAACCTGCACGTTGCTTATTATGATAGTCAATTTTCAATCCTAAAGGTATTTGATCAACAAGCTCTTCATCACCTTTTCCTTCTCCAATGATTTATTTTACTTGACGTTCAGGGCACCATTCTATCTTTTTCTCTACACTATTGAAAATTTTGTTACAGACTTTTCCTAATTTAGCCCGACCTGTAAAATCTGTAGTGCCTCAGCATTGGACTTCTACTCTTTCCTGTGATTGCTTTCTTGATGATTTACCTAGATAGGGCTTTAACTAGTGTCTTTGTGCTGGTGATGCCCAAATGTATATACTTTATCTTTGTAGTAGATTGTAATTATGGTTTCCCTCTTTCCTAGATGAGAATTATATCCCCCTACTATAAAACACAAAATTCAGTCTTGGCGATGTGACTTACTCCAGACAATGAAATGGTAATGGAAGTTATTTTGTCCATCTCCAGGAGAAGCTTCATGACCAGTGTGAGACCCATGTTGTTTTTTCCTTGTGCTATGAGTCTGGCAAAGTGGTAAAGACATTTCTGTCATTCTGAGTCTCACAGTCAAGGCGACTTGGAATACAGCTTTAGCAGCCCCAAGGTGGCTATGTAATATGAGTAATTAAAAATATTTTTGCTGTAAGCGACTGAGGTTTGGGGGTCACTTGCTATTGCTGCATATGAAGTATTTTGGAGGTGCAAACCTCTCTTTTTCCCAGATCTCAGGTACTGGCTCTTTACTGAAGACTGCACACTGTTGTTTTACATGCTCCAAATACACTACTCATAATTTTCCTCTAAGTTTTTTCTTCCTGCAATCTTCCTTGTCTCACTAAATGGCAATTCCATTCCTTCTGTTGGTCAGGCCTTGATTTGTATTTTCTCTCCCAGCTGCAAATCAATCTATTAGCATATCCTGTGAACTTCAAGATATAGTGTTTCATATCTCTAAATATGTGACTGCTTTTAAAATGGTGTTTAAATTTTTATTTACTTCTTAAAATTTTTTTATATAGGCAAGGTCTCTCTGTGTGGTCCAGGCTGATCTCAAACTTCCCGGCTCAAGCCATCCTCCCGCCTCAGCCTCCCAAAGTGCTGGGATTAAAGGTGTGAGCCCCTGTGTTAGGCTATATGTCTTTTTGTTTTTTTCATTTCTTCTGTAATACAACTCAAACTTTTTTTCAACATTTCCCCTCTAATACAACTTACCATTTTCTCTAAACTGAAATCCTCACTGATCATTCTGCCTCTCTTTGGATCCTTTATATTCCATTCGTTGTGTCTGCAGCCCGAGTGACCACATTATTCCTGTGCTCAGAAGTCCTTAGAGTCATTAGAGATTTTTGCCATTGCCTTGAGAACCTTTATCATCTACTTCTTTGACCTGCCTCCTCCCATTCTCTCTCTCTTCCTACTCTATTTCAGCCACTTGGGCCTCCTGTGGTTTTTTCTCGGGGTCTTTGCATTGCTGTACCCTATGCCTGGAATGCTTTTTCCCTAATGCCATGAGAGCTCACTCTTTCACTGACTTTAGGTCTGATGGGCCCAAGGATGGATTCATGGGCCCATCCTTGTCTAAAGTATAGCTTTGGGAGGCCGAGGCGGGTGGATCACGAGGTCAAAAGATCGAGACCATCCTGGTTGAAATGGTGAAACTCCGTCTCTACTAAAGATACAAAAAATTAGCTGGGCATGGTGGCGCGTGCCTGTAATCCCAGCTACTCAGGAGGCTGAGGCAGGAGAATTGCCTGAACCCAGGAGGTGGAGGTTGTGGTGAGCCGAGATCGCGCCATTGCACTCCAGCCTGGGTAACGAGAGCGAAACTCAGTCTCAAAAAAAAAAAAAAAGTATAGAAATAGCAAGTCCGACCTGTGCACACTGCTGTTCTAATCACCTTCGTCTTAATTTTTCTCCAAAGTGCTTAACACCATGTGATACATCATATATGTATACTTGTTTTACTATCTTCTCCCACTTGACTACAACCAGGATTTAACTGTTTTACCCCCAACTGTATCTCTTGTGTCCAGATTAGAGCCTGGCATATAGACGTGCTCAGCAATACATGTCAATCAATGATGTGCAGGGATACCAAGAGCCGTAAGGTCCTGGCTGTTTCACTTACTGCCTTTGGGCCCTTGGGCAACTTACTAACTTCTGTGCCTTAGTTTTTATAATCTGGGAAACGAGAGTAATTGGACTTACACAATTATGTTAACCATTTTAAAGGAAAAAACTGTAGCTATAGCACTTAGAACATGACTGGCACAAAGTAAGTGATAATAAATATTACCAAAAAAGGAAGACTGGAATAAAGTAGTAAATAAATGGTGAGTGAAAGTACACCACAAATTCATAGTCTTCTATTTCGGCTGAGCTGCTGCAAACTGAATCAACTCAAATAATCCTTACCCTCTATGCCTCCGTGTTCTTGTCTATAAGTTGATTAAACTATCTTGCATGTTCTGCACATGTACCCCAAAACCTAAAATGCAATAAAAATTAAAAAAAAAAAGTAATAGAATTTAAAGAATTGGAGATAATGTATATATAATGTCCAGCCTATGGCTTACCCATAGGAGGCACAAAATTAGTTACCATTATAATAACAAAGATGTTTTTGAGTCACTAATTTGTATCAGAAAGTTACTTCTTTGCCAGTCCTGTAAGATAGCTATTGTTATTCACCTTTTCCAGATGAAGAAATTCAACTGTGGACAGGTTTGGATGCTTGTACAAGAACATGTGCTAATAAGTGGTGGAGCTAAGATTTTCTGTTTGTTTACTGACTTACTAATTAATAAATATGAGTGTTCATCCTCATAGAACTTAGAATCAATCTGTCAGGGAGGTGGTTGATATAAAGAAAGTTGAGTAAATAGCGACATGGGATTTAAATGACAACCCAAGCCAACATTAAAGGTTTCTACATGGCATATTTGGAACTTTTATGCCATGAGTTGAGTTAACTCTGGGAATTCAGATCAAAGAAAGAACAACAAGGGAATTTTTGAAAAAGAAAAATAACTCCAGTTGTGTGTTGACATGATACATAAGATTTAAACAGATTCACCTGTGGATTCACTGATCACATCTTTTGTCATTTCTGAGTCTTCATTGCCTCCTTTTCCTCTCTGTGGAAAGATTGTCATATCTGGCTTCTTTGACCACTTCCAGAAGCATAGCTGTTCCTTAGGTCTGGTTCTGTTATACATATATTCCAGATAAAAGGCTTGTCATGTTTTTCAAAGCAGATGTAATAAATAGAAAAGAGAAGCCATTTGTTTTATTTCTTGAGCTTATAAAATGTCCAATAACTCATCCCAAAGCTTGATTTCTTATAAGCAAGGAAAGAAGGACAATAACATTGGGAGTTATCTATTATGTATTACATAATATCATGTAATCCTCAGAAAACCATTTAAGGTAAATAATAGATCTCTATTTTATAGATGACAGAATTTGTGTTTAGAGAGATAAAGTAACTTGTTCAAAGTCATGCAGCTTTGGTGAAGGCTTGAATACAGGAGTATCTTCCTTCAAACAGGCACTTTTCCTGCCCTCTTCATTCTACTAAATATACCTGAAGGATGTTAAGAAGGTAAAATGAGAAGTAGAGCAAACGTTTTTAGTTTTTAGCTCTGAATTTTTGGCTGACATTTTAATTCATCTGTTTAAAACTTATGTTAACTTAAAACCCTGAAACTCCATTGGAAAAAGAAGAAAAAAGTATTATATATTTTAACATTTTGGAAAATTTATGGGGAAAAATATTAACAACTAAAGAGAGATCTAAGGCTAGTAAGATTTATGTATATATATGATTATTTAAATGTATATATTTCTATATCTATATATGCTTATTTGAATATATATACTTCTATATCTGTATCCATATGTTAATTCATATGGTATCTCTATCTACATATACATCCATGCCTATCAGTTGATTTGTTAATCTGTTGATCTATCTCTATTAGATAAGATGATTCTCCCACTGTATCACCATGCTTTTCTTCATATGTTGAAACAAATTATTAAATACCTGCCAATATATCTTTAAAAATAGAAGTTATAATCCAAATCTAATGCATTTCCTTCCCCTCGAGCCTAGAAATCTTTTTACTGGGCAACAATAAAAGTAAAAGAAGGCTTAATAAAGGTCATTCATGGGGGAGGCAGTCATGAACACACAGCTGTATACAACCGTATTAGCAGGTGGCAAGTAATATTGCTATCTTTCCTGATAAAACCTGCAAAATGTTTTATAGGGAGGATGCCTGGGTTCTCTGAGTAGGGGGGTTGCCCAGGCATTGAAAATAACATACTGTTGAAAAGTGGATGCCAAGACTATGACCAGAGAAAGGAGCCAGAAGGCTCTCTCATGCAGATAAAACTGAGAGGTTTGTATAATTTGCTACCTGGGAATTATTAATAATAAAATGATGTCCTATGTGGGTTCTGTCATCCCCTTTCTTCTGAAGGTTTTCATACAAAAGTTATTTCTAACTACAAAGATATACCACTGCCTCAGGCTGGTGCAAAAGACACTTGTCAGATTGCTCTGAGCAATCTGGACCTGCCTCTATCCTCGCTGTCTGAATCCTTGTTTTAAAAGAGCAGCCTCATCAGTGCCTGCCAGGAGTATGACTGACTGGTCTGGCACTGCTGTTTCTTAGCACGGCTAAGAAATCCCACTACATGCTGCTTTCAGCCTGTCTAAATGTTTATTTTCTGTTTTAGCTGCAACGCTTACACTTTTTTTCTCCATTGTGTTAAAATACTGAATAAGTGCCCTGGTCTACACCAGGTCACACGTTGTTTTTAAAACTTGTTCTTGGAGACCTTGTACTTGTTAGTCTTATGTAACATGCTGAGTTTTTTCAGAGAAATAAATTATGTAAAATTATCACTTAGTGTAGCTTAATGCAGGTGCAAAGACAGGGGAAAATCATTCTGCGTAAAATAAAAATTAAAAAGGCACACGCTTTTCTTCTTCCCTTCTCTGTTCTACAGCATTATACAGAATGTGGCTTTGCCCAGGTCACTCACCTACTCAGTTACTTCAGGGCCCCACATTGCCCACAGACAAAAAGGAGAAATGCTGTGTTATGTGAGCCAATGACAAGTTAGCGACTTTATACAACTGAATTCTCAGAAACCTTCTACTCCATTTCCCCAGTAGTATATGTAGCTGTAAATGGATAAGCTGCAAGTTTGGCTTTCCATGCCCTTTGCAGCATTAAGGTTTTATCTCTCTATGTCTTCATGAACTCCACATCTTAGCCAAAGTCATCCACTCTGGTCCTTATGTTTTGCTCATCACTGAGATTTTGCTCATGTGGTTGCTCCCTGCACCCCCTCCCACAAATGCCTTTCTCCTTGTATTTCACCTTCAGAACCTAAGATTCTAGCACTCCCTTATCCATGCAGCTTCCTATTATCTTTCTGTTATGTTCTAAGCTGCTATCCCAAGCACACTGGGATCTCTTCCTCTTCTGAATGGCCAATGGGCAAAATAATGTATGTGAAATTCCTAAGCACATTTTCTATCTGTGCCATCTTTTTCCATGTCAGTATCTTTCTACAAGACCTTAAGATCTTGTATAAATAGGGTCTTTCTTTTTATTTTATACCATACATTAGTAAATGATTTAATAGGCTAGAGGATCTAACATACAAATTTTTAAAAATATGAATATTTAAAAGTCTGTTTTATTCTAAATTCTAATTAAGTTCCAATTAAATTTTTATCTTCTTTATGCTTTAAATATTTATTATATTACTCAATTTTAATTTAGCTTATAAAGTGGTACAATTCGATAGTAAAGACATGGAATTAACCTAAATGCCCACCAACTGTGGATTGGATAAAGAAAATGTGGTGCATATATACCATAAAATACTGTGCAGCCATAAAAAGACAAAACTTTTTTTGCAGAAACATGGATGCAGCTGGAGGTCATTATTGTATGTGAATTAACACAAGAACAAAAAACCAAATACCACGTGTTAACACTTTTTTTGGTATTGTTGTATTTTTAGTAGAGACAAGGTTTCACCATGTTAGCCAGGAGGGGCTAGATTTCCTGAACTCATGATCTGCCCTCCTTGGCCTCCAAAAGTGCTGGGATTACAAGTAGGAGCTCAATATTGGGTACTCATGAACATAAATATGACAGTAACAGATAATGAAAACCATTAGAGGGGAGCGGGGGGAAGGTTTGAAAAACTAATTGCTGGGTATTATGCTTAGTACCTAGGTGGTGGGATTATCTGTACTTCAAACCTCAGAAGCACACAATATACCCAGGTGACAAATTTGCATGTGTACCTCGTGAATCTAAACTAAAACTTAAAAAAGAACAAAAGGAAACAAAAAAGAAAGTGTTAGAATAGAAATTCAATGTTAAAAAAGAACAAAGGAAGAGATGAAGACAAGAACAACAAAAAGACAGAGTCCGAGGAGAAATAGTGAGTTTTGAGTATAGAGTGATATTACAGAAGGCACAATCACATTCATCCGTGAATAAAAGAAAAGTGGTGTCTTGGTGCCATTTTGTAAAAATGGCAGTCCTTCCATATTAAATACTCACAGGAAAAGTAAACTAATTGCCGTATAAATACAAATTGCTGGGCTAAGTGAATGTACATACAACTTCTCACACAGACGTATAATGTCAAGATTAATACCAGCTTTTCACAGGGGAGCTATTCAGGTAGAGTCATTATTACTCACCTAATGTCACAGAGCGCCTAAGTGACAAAGCCAGAAGTAAAAATATGTTGTATCTGAATTGAAAGTTCATGAGATGGAGAGTAGCTTCACCAGATCCTGTGGAACTGGACAGTGTAACCAGATGCCACTCTGTGGAGTACGTCTGGTTTGCACCTGTGATCCCAGTGCACCAATTTCTATCGCTGGCTGCTTATTCTTGCTCTTCTGCCCCCCATGTATAGTGCTTCCACATTACTTTGAATGTCTCTGCAAGCCCCATTCCATAAATTTCACACCCAGATGCTGAGGAACACAAATACTGTTCTAGCCAAGAAGGTTTGCAATTTGAAAGGGAATAGATAGCTAGACCCATGGTAATATAAATAATTTTTATTTGTCAGTTAAAATAATCATTAAAATGATAGAGTGAATATTAGCAATGGCCTAACGATTTTATAAAATTGGGTCATTCTTGGGAAATTTTAATATAGGAAAACATGTACGTTTATTGTACAATAGAGAACACTCTTGAGAGTGTCCTTAGACACTCTTTTAGACAAATCAGAATGACGGTCACACTATTTAAAATACCTGCTGGGTAAACAGACAACCTAAAGAATGGGAGAAGATACTCGCAAACTATGCATCCAACAAGGTTTAAATATCCAGAATCTAAAAGGAACCTAAACAATTCAACAAGCAAAACAAACAGACAACAACAACAAGAACAAAAAACACAAATAACCCCATTAAACAGTGGACAAAATACATGAATAGACATTTCTCAAAAAAAAGGCATACAAAATAGCCAGCAGAAATTTAAGAAATGCTCAATATCAGTAATCATCAGAGGAATGCAAGTCAAAACCATAATATGGTATCATATCACAACAGCCAGAATGGCCATTACTAAAGCACCAGAAAATAATAGATGCTGGCAAGGCTACAAAGAAAAGGGAACACTAATCCTTTGTTGGTCAGAATGTAAATTAGCTCAGCCACTGTGGGAAGAGTCTGGAGAGTTATAAAATAAGTGAGAACTGCCATTCGACTTGGCCAGCCGTTACTGGGTATATGCTAAAACAAAGTAAATAGTTCTACCAAAAAGACGCATGCACTTGTATGTGCATGCCCTAGTTGCCCACCAACAGTGAACTGGATGAAGAAAATGTGGCACATATACACCATGGAATATTACGCAGCAGTCAAAAATGATGAGTTCGTGTCCTTTGTAGGGACATGGGTGAATCTGGAGAACATCATTCTCAGCAAACTGACACAAGAACAGAAAATGAAACACTGCATATTCTCGCTCGTAGGCGGGTGATGAACAATGAGAACACATGGACACAGGGAGGGGAGCACTACACACTGGGGTCTATTGGGGGGAACAGGGGAGGGACAGCGGGGGTGGGGAGCTGGGGAGGGATGGCATGGGGAGAAATGCCAAATGTGGGTGAAGGGGAGGAAGGCAGCAAAACACACTGCCATGTGTGTACCT
This sequence comes from Leontopithecus rosalia, assembly GCA_028533165.1. NCBI lineage: Eukaryota > Metazoa > Chordata > Mammalia > Primates > Cebidae > Leontopithecus > Leontopithecus rosalia. The sequence continues at coordinate 2,873,379 of CM052657.1, read as the reverse complement.
ATGCAACTATCTTGCATGTTCTGCACATGTACCCCAAAACCTAAAATGCAATAAAAAAAGAAAAAAAAAAAGAATAAATCATGTCCTTAGAAGCAATATAGATTCAATTGGAGGCCATTTTCCTAGGTAAATTAACACAGGAACAAAAACCAAATTCAACATGTTCTCACTTATAAGTGGGAGCTAAATATTGGGTACTCATGGGCATAAAGTTGAGAACAATAGATACAGCGAACTACTAGAAGGAAGAGAATGTGAGGAGGGCAAGGGCTGAGAAACTACCCATTGGGTATTATGCTAACTACCTGGATGACGAGATTGTTTGCACACCAAGCCTCAGTATCACACAATGCACATGTACTTTCTGAATTGAAAATAAAGGTTGAAATTATAAAAAATAAGTAAATCATATACTTGCTCAACTACGTATGAGTGTCTTGTCTTTGGTTTTAGGTTTTATAAAATAGTATTTGGAAGATTGATAAATTGTTAAAAGTTTTAAGACGCTTCACTGGACACTCTTAAAATATAACCTCTGTACTTAACATGGTGAACCTGAATGTGTGGTGCTTAAATTCCAGAACAAGGGATGTTGTCTCAATTTGCTCTGGATCATGGAGTGAATTACTGTAATCTTTCTCTTGTTCAGATTTTAAAAGGATCATGCAAATGTCTTGTAATAAATTAACTTCCTTTTAACCAATTGCTTATGTAGGCAGTTTGGGGCAGCACTGTTCATATTATGCAAGATAATAGTTTCTATTGTTACTATCACTGTGGTTATTAGAGAGATAATTCTTTTACTTTGTAAAAATGAAACATTTTAAAATTAGTGTGAAGACTGGAGTGAGATAAACAGCAGGAAATATATCAGTTTAGAAAAATGATGAGATGTTATAAAATACCTTACATGTCAAGAATAGTTGATTATAAAATCGTGACATTAATGTAATACCCACTATGGTCTATGAAACTTTTAGCTTTCCTCTGTCCATGCTAGAATAACTTATCAAACATGCATATTGTTTTTCAGTCTTTTTTTAACAGCTGTTATATTTTGCATTATTGTTAGAAGGGGTGAAACATAACTAACAAACTGGGTTAATTCCTTAGTTATTAGCACATGAGACATATTTCTTGAAACATATTAGTGTGCTTCAAACCAATATCTGAGCATTTACTATTAAGAAATCATGATTATAGACGGTGAGTACCAAAAACTACTTTATTTCATCTAATTTAAGATATTATTTCTTTCAAGATGCTACATTTTTATGTACAATTTTGAAGGAAAAAGATGCTAGATGCCATTGATTTTAAGATACATCTTTTTTATTTTCCTTGAAAGTGTTAAAAAAAGAGATACATCATGACTTCAAGGATGTGGAATTGCAACACTCTGTGTTTTAAACCCAATTAAAAAATGGTATGGTCTGGTTTACTAAGACAATAAATTCAATGCACAGTTAAGAGAACAGAAAATCTATAGAACGCGAATCTTTACACAATTTTGGCAGAGATAATGACAAAATGAAAATTGAAGTCTCATTTGCATTGGGCCTAGAAAGCTAATTTAGGGCAACTGGATGTGGTTAATTCTTGGAACAATTAAATACTCTTGAAGAATAAGGGATCAAAATTCAAAGAATTAATTCAATATGAAGGAATTCAATATAAAGAATAAATTTAAGATGAGAAATTCTGGAGTCAGGAAAATAAAGAGAACTCACAAAATTAAAGTAACAAGAGTCTGGTCATAAGTAAAGGCAAAAAGATTAGACAGAAACTTTGCCATGAATAAATTACTCTAATAGATGTTGGTGAATGAAGACAGAGTGAAATTAGTATAATCTAGTACATTAATACTTGACTTCAAAATTTAAGGGGTGAATGACGACCACAAGCTGATATAGTACTTGTGAATAAATGGAGAGAATAAAGCTGAGAAAATGGTTTTAGTGTTAGATATTGCAGTTAAGGTGCAGACTGGGCTACCGATGGACTGGTACTAGGATTATATTAGAAATTTACAGTTACAGCAAAAGGAAAAGTTAGGGCTTAGGTGATAAATTTAAGAATAATGATAGCAAAAAGCTAATGTCTTCTCTTCCACTTCCTCTCATTAAGGAAAAGGTAAAATGCAGAATTTATTCCACATTTTGGCCACATTTGTACTGGCCCCTTGGAGTCACCAGTTTTATGTCTTTTCCTCATATGTGATTTGACCGTTTATTTCTCTCTTTCTCTCTGCCCCATCCCTCTCCTTCTCCAAGAGTATGTAATTGCACCCCTCAATCTTGTTTGTGAAATTGACTGATAAACCATGATTGATGTGTAATCAGGTTGTTTATTAATTTAGTTCACAAAACAGATACACACATATACAGTTCTACACAAGGATAATGCAATTATCCAAACACAAAATTTGTAAGCAAAATGCTATTAGGGTTCAGAGACTGGGAAATTCTTCCAGCTAAAGAGAATTCCTTCTACCAGATGAAGTCTTTATGGAGTAGGAGAATATGAGTTGCACTGTGAATCATGGTAAGAATTATTCAGAAATAAGTATTGTTGATGTTTGCCTAGATTTAAAAATGTCAGCTGCAAAACAGTACAGAAAAGAATAAAATTGTACATTATCTCACAAAAGAGAAATAACCGCAGTAAATATTAAGTCCTTCGTCTCATCCTATTGCTTTTTATAAATGGTGCATACTGAGTATAAGTTGCATAACTTGATTTTACCACTTAATGTTACATCCTAAGCATTTTCCCAAGTCTTTAAAGAACATAGCAATACTTAGCAGTTATATAATATTGATACATTATATTTTACTTAATCTTTTATTATTACACATTTTGATGTTTCCAAGTTCCTTTATTATAAGTAATGCCCCAATGGCTTGGCTTGTCAGGTTAGTTTCTTAGGATAGGTTGCTATCAGTGACATTACTGCATGAAAGGTGTGAACAGTTTGAAAATTTGTAAACTGGTAAACATGGTAAACTGGTAAACTGGTAACTTTCACATGGAAATAGGAAAAACTATTAAACTGGTAAACATTTGAAAACTAGTAAACATGACCAAACAGCTTTTTGTATAGATTATGAAAATATAGAATGCTATTTGAGTCTGAGAGTACCTGCCTTAAGTACTCTTACATTAGTTAACTATTTTTACTTTCATTGTAAATGTATAATAATTGGAAGGAGAAAAACTATTTTTGGAACTATGCATTTCATTGACTTAAAAGACTAAACACTTATAAAATAATTTGTTAGATACACACAGTCTGCATTTTAGAAGCTCTGTTAATGTCATTTGACCATGTGTTGGGGTTTATAACTATGCGATAGATTTATTGTACTAGTATTAGATCAGATTAGTATCCTCTGTCAGATTTCTTTTAAATGTGTTTCAGTTTAAGATTGACAGATTACTCAGAAAACTGATTATACAGACCCTTCAGTTTTTGGGTTCTTCCATCTCTTTTAAGTCATCAAATAATTTCCGTATTTTACAATTAATTACTAAGTGTATAATTTATTTTACTGTTGCAATCATTTATTTTTTATTCAATCCTTCTGAGAGTTGCTTTATTAAAAGATAAAGCAGGATTTATCAAGCACCATTTATTAAATAACCTCTTTGTCTAATCACTTTGTGATTTCTCCTTATGACACATTCACCAACTATATACCTCTGGGTCTACTTCTTGTCTCTATTCTGTTCACTTGATATCACTGTTTATCTATTACTGTGCCAAAACCAAACTCATTTAAACAATTTCAGCTTTAAAATTTGTTTAGATTCTGCTGGTTATGGTGGCGCTCATCTGTAATCCCAGCTACTCAGGAGACTGAAGCAGGAGAATTGCTTGAACCCAGGAGGCGGAGGTTGCAGTGAGCAGAGATGGCGCCACTGCACTCCAGCCTGGGTGACAGAGCAAGACTCTGTCTCAATAAATAAATAAATAAATAAATAAAATTTGTTCAGTTTCTCCTTCCATGCTTTCATCATTATGAAAGCATGTATCAGTTTAAATTTTTCATTAAGTATCTCAGTTGGATTTTGTTTTCTTCACATATATCTTGCTCAGTTTGTACCGGAATGTTTTACATATTTTAATGTGACTACAATTGAGTGCTTTTTTAAACTTTATGTCATTGAAGTAGTTATTGGTGATAAAAAGAAATACTTTGAATGTTGTATAATTACCCTTTAATAGTTCAGTTAATGCTCTTAGTTTTAAAAATGTTGAACAATTCTTTTCTTCTCAAATAATTATGTTTCCTTCTTTTATTTATTTCATGCTTTATTGTATTGACCATTATTTCCTGGATAATGTTTTTTAAATGTTTTAAAAATTGTGGTAACAGCTTTGTTTTATTCCTGATCTTAGTGAGAAGGGAATTGTGTTTCACTGTTAAGTATGATATTTATTCTTGATTTAAAATAGTCTTTTGAGTTAATATATATTTAATGCTTTTCTGTTAACATATTTTCTCTTCTGAATCACTTGATGTGCTGCTCTATAGTAATATATTTCACAGCATTAAAATAGAAATTTGTTTCCCTTTTTTAACTTTTTATTATATATATAAATATAGTACTTTAGATTCTGGGGTACATGTGCAGATCATGCAAAATTGTTGCATAGGTACATAAATGGCAATGTGGTTTGCTGCCTCCATCCCCCTGTCACCTATATCTGGCATTTCTCCCCATGTTATCCCTCCCCAACCTTCCTACCCCTATCATCCCTCCCCTAGTCCCCCGCAACAACTCCAGTGTGTAATGCTCCCCTCCCTGTGTCCATGTGTTCTCATTGTTCAACACCTGCCTATGAGTGAGAACATGCAGTATTTGCTTTTCCGTTCTTGTGTCAGTTTGCTGAGAATGATGGTTTCCAGATTCATCCATGTCCCTACAAAGGACACGAACTCAGTGTTTGTTTATGGCTGCATAGTATTCCATGGTGAATATGTGCCACATTTTCCTTGTCTAGTCCATCATCGATAGGAGACTTTAATACTCCACTGTCTATGTTAGATCAATGAGTCAGAAAATTAACAAAGATATCCAGGATTTGAACTCAGATCTGGACCAAGCAAACCTAATTGACATCTACAGAACTCTCCACCCCAAATCCACAGAATATATGTTATTCTCAGCACCACATGATGCCTACTCTAAAATTGACCACATAATTGGAAGTAAATCACTCCTCAGCAAAGGCAAAAGAACAGAAATCATAACAAACAGTCTCTCAGACCATAGTGCAATCAAGTTAGAACTCAGAATTCAGAAACTAACTCAGAACCGCACAGCTTCATGGAAACCGAACAACAGGCTCTTGAATGTTGACTGGATAAACAATGAAATGAAGACAGAAATAAAGATGTTCTTTGAAACCATTGGGAACGAATATACAACTTACCAGAATCCCTGGGACACATTTAAAGCAGTGTCTAGAGGGAAATTTATAGCAGTAAATGCCCACATGAGAAGCAAGGAAAGATCTAAAATCGACACCCTGTCATCAAAATTGAAAGAGCTAGAAGAGCTAGAAATTCATTTCTAAGATAAATCGTATTCAGACGAGATAGGGTGCCTTCAGAGTGATATGGCTATAAACAATAAACTCTGTTTTGTAGTTTTAAGTTATTCTGTTAACTACATTTCTGTAATTCCTTTATGTATAACCTTGTCACCTATTTTTACCAAAGTGCAACTATTTATTTGGTGGTTATCTTTTCAGGTTTCGACTTTAAGACCAGAACATAAATTAATGCGTTTTCTGTCTACTCCTTTATTTTGGAAGCATTATTATTGCCTTTTTAATGTTAGGAAAGTGAAAAATGTATAACTTTGAAAGAAAGATCACTCCTAAAATATTTGAGCTTTAAGATTTTTGTTAAAAAATTATCTCATAGATTTTATGTTCTATATTATAATTACTTCAATAAAAATTTCTGGTCAACATATTATTAAATAACATTATAGAAAATTTACAAACTTGAGAGAAATAAAATCACCTAAATTTATTTGATCAATAGTCTATTTATCTACCTTTCTACCTATATATCAATTTATACAAATTGACATTGTATTGTATATGAAATTTTGATTTACTTTTTATTTCACATCATCTTGACAGTATTGTTGATGTTTCAGCTTAAGATACATTTTAACAATTATTTTAACTCAGCTCTGTATTTGAGATATTGTAATAATTGGTATTTTAAAGTTTCATATCATTGCAACCCAATTATATATTTTTAATTTCAATTTTAAATGTCTTTAAGTTATTTTTTATTAATTGTTTCTTAATATTATGATTTTTCAGGCTTTCTATGAATACAAATATATCTGAGTTTGAGGACAGCATTTATTTTTGCCTTTTCTCTCTATATATGATATTTTGCTGCTTTTTGTAAGCTATCAAATTATCACAATGTGCCTATAGCCTGATACAAAAAACATACTCAAACTACATGCTCAAATTTATTTTTGGGCTTAGATTCATTGCTTAAGTTTATGTTAGATACTGAGTAATTTTTAAAGGAACACATTGGTATTTCTGGACTTTTTCTTTCTGTTTCTTTATAAAGAAATTCCAATTACTTGAGGCCATGTAACAATAAATTATTCCTAGGGTAATAAAAAAACTTAGCATAATATTGCCTACAGCTAACACTTTCTTACAGTTTTTTGGGAAAGGTTCAAATTGCCTGATATTTATTGTTCTTTTCATTTCTAGAAGTCTATTCCTTCTCTTAGTTATTAGGCAACATTTCCCGTCTTTGAAGCTCTGGAATTTCTTCATCACCTCAATTTCTCACAGTAGCTAGAGTGTTCAGTTTGATTTTCCACCACTCCATTAACTGTCCTGGCACTGTTAATATCCCCCATTTTATACCTAAAATGGAGAGCAGTATAATGTGCCTAATTCCTAGTCTTGTCTCAATTTCCTAATGGGCATTTATCTAATTGCTTCATTTAGAGCTAAATGTCTCTTTTATCACTCCTCTCTCATTCCTCACAAGGTTTCTGATTATGACCAGATCACTCCAAGGTCATCTGTGGTCTTCTTCATTCCTTCATTAAATGAATTAGATGCTTTGCCTCAAAATCACAAGTCCTGCATTCAATATGAAGAAAACACTCTATTTCCTGTTGCGCCTTTTTTATTCCCTGAAATCATAGCCTTTCAATGGATTTAGAAAGGCAGGTTCTGAGGGTGGTAGGTTGAGGAGGAAAAACATCTGCCAATGTTATTCGATGTTATGCTGGGATTTCTGATTGAGGCAGGCTTCTGCTCTTCAATCAAAGTATGGAGAGTGGAAGAGAGGCTAACATTTCCCTAGCATACCTCCAAAGAAGAGGTAACTTTAAAATTCAATTTCTCCATCTGCCTTGAGTTTATGGAAATTGCTTTTGAAGTTTGACAAATATTTTCCTGTTTTCATTAGTATTGATGACTATTGCACTCTGCTGTCTTTTTCTGTCTCCACAAATATTGAAATAAGAAGTTACAAGAAGCATATAATGAAAAGTTAGCTTGATGTCATCTTCACTTGGATTTGCACCTTATGCAGAAGAAACAATATAAGAAGTGTGAGAAAACAAAGTATTTCTGGGAAATAGCTAAGGCTATATACAGTTCTATTTTTGATTGTAAAATGAAGATCCATTAACATTTTTTACCTAGAATTTGCCATTATGAAGCTGTATGCAATGAAAATTTGACCTCATTTAATCCAACGAGTCAGGGATTGATGAAGTATCTTGCAATGGTTCAAGTGAGAGGAATTCAGGTGTACTGTTAGATTGAGACATTGTGGCAGTACCTGGGACTTAGGACGTCAAATGTACAATGGCTAGTTGTCAAAATTGACTGCTTGTTCACTTAACAGAAATTCACTATGAAGGCACTTACTAACCACATGATCTTGGGCACGCCTCTTAACTTCTCTGTGCTGCAGTTACCTCAGAATGGGATGTGCTTTTTGGGTGTTCTTCATAGGATTGGTCATTGTGCCAATAATAAGAGGTCAATAAATTTAAGCCATTATTGTTACACACATATTATTACTTCCTCAAAAATGAGCTCACAACAAGCAGTAACCACACAGGTGGAACAACACCCTTGAATACTGAGCTTTCTACCCGAAAAATTGCCGTAAGGATGCACTTATATCTTTCCTGCTCAGCCAGCTAGGCTTGTTGAGAAATGGTCCTTACCCTGGTGTTAGTATGTTCAGAACCTCCTTTAGTTCTTTGTAAATGTGGATATCACTTCTAATTGTTGTCCTCTGAATTCTGGTTTTTATTTGGAGTTAAGAATATGGATATATTTACCCTCTCTTAAACTCGGATGAAGAAATCTGTGTCTATTTTATAAGTATTTGACTCTGCTCAGGAACTTTGTTTTTCCAGCTGTTTGTGAATTTGGGAGCTTTGATTTCTCTGTTACGCTAGTCAGTGTTTTCACTTACGTATTTTTCATTTACTTAAGAAGGTGAGAAGAATGAGATAATACTGAGTTAGTACCTTATTTATTTAATTATTTGTAATACGCAATTGGAAGGTATGTAAATAAACATGATTTTCTCTTCAGAGGCAATTGGTAAGTTCTTCCTTCTAAAATTAAGTGCCCTTTTGGAAATGTATAAAAACAGTAAATATATAATCTTGGAACTTCTGTCAGTATTTCATTACTTGGGGAGATATCACTAAATGTTAGAGATTAGGACATATCTGCCTTGTGACATCAAAAATTTATTTCACTTGTTAGAGTTTTGATAACTCAGCCCAGTCCTGGAATTACAATTATGTGTTCAGCTTAGCATGTTAAAGAAACACCTGCGACTTTTGCAATTTAAAATGAGAGTGTCTAATTTATTGCCACAAGAAATGTAGTTGCTTATGTGTAAGATGCCTATATGTCAAATGTCTCTAGAACAGAGTGCAAGTTTGAAAGATACAATAATTCTTGTGGAAAAGAAGCTGAAATTTTGCTTATAGTAATGATATTGATACTAAAAAAGACTAACATTTAAATATTCATCATTTTGCAGCCACTATCCTAAGTTATCCAGTCTTTGTAACGACATAAGTATTTTTATTTTTTTCATTTTACAAAAGACGAGACTCAAAGTCTTGCCCAGATTATGCAGACAGTAAATAGACTATTTGGACAAAGACATTTTGATTCAGAGCTGGGGCACAGAAGCACTACACACAACTTCCTAATAATTCAATTGTGTAAACAGCTTTAATCACAAAAGTGACTCCTTGAAAATGATGGAATATGAAAAGATAACACCACTGCTGTGGAAGAAATGCATTCATCCTTTTTCTAATTCAGACATGCCAGAGTAGGGCAAGTCAGCCATCTTAAGCAGAAGGCTCTGGGACAAAAATAAAAAATATTTAGTGCCAATAAAATGTCACTTGGTTCTGAGATGAGACTATTTATAAACTATCTTATAAGCAAAAATGATGGCAATTGGTGGCAATTGTTTAATCACCCAAAAATAAACTTTACTAGGGCAGAATTTACTCATAGTGATATTTACCAAATTTAAATATGCAACTTGATGAGTTTTAGAATATACACACACATACTGAAAAATCCCGATAGCCAGATATAATACATAGACTATTTCTGCTACCTCAAACATTTAACTTATGTTCCTTGGCACTAAATCATCTCTTCTAACCTATCATCTCTGGCAACCTTTGATATGCTGTATCTATAATGTTTGCATTTTCTAAAATTTCATGTAAGTGAAATTATGTAGTATGTAGTTCTTTGTGTCTGGCTTTTTACTTAGCATAATACTTTGGACATTTCCCTATGTGATTGTGTGTATCACTTATTTCTTTTTATTGTGGAGTAGTATTTCATCATAAAATATACCTCAATTTATTCATCTGTTCAAAAATTGGTGGATATTTGAGTTTTTTCCAATTTTTGTCTGTTGTCGATGAAGCTGCTTTGAACCTTTGAGTACATTTTATGTTTTTCAATTATCTTTGCAAAGAACCAGCTTATGGTTGCGTTGTTTTTCCACTATTATTTCTGCTTTTATTTTATTATTTTAGATTTTATTATTAGCATTTTTTTGTCTACTTACTTTTGTTTCTTTTTCCGGTTTCATACAATAGAAGATAAAATCATTAATATGAGAACTTTCTTATTTTCTAATATGTGTATTTAAAATTATAATTTTTTCTCTAAGTACTGCTCAGCTGCATTCAACAAATTGATACGTTTTATTTTGATTTTCATTTAATTCAGAATTTCTTAGTTTTGTTTGTAATTTCTTCTTTAATTTATGGTTATACTTATGGATTTTGGAATGTGTTGATTTGTTTTCAAGTATCTGGTGGACTTTTCAGATTTCACTTTATTTATGTCTGGTATACTTTCACTTGGTCAGAGAAAATATTTTGCATAAGTTCAATGCATTCTAGTTAAGATTTGCTTTGTGGGTCAGAATGTGGCCTATCTTAGTAAATGTTCCATGTTACCTAATGATAATGCATGTTTAATGTGGGTTTTGAGTGCAGTGCTCTTTAAATATAAGGATGTGCAAGTTGGTTGACAGTACTGTTCAAGCTTTCAATATTCTTTCTGATTTTCTGGCTGCTTGTTCAATGACTGAAAGAGAAATGCTAAAATCTCCAGTGATAATCATAGATATGTCTATTTCTCTTCTCATAAAATTTTACTACATATATTTTGAAGCTCTATTATTGGGTCTACACATTTAGGATTGTTATGCCCTCTTGATAAAACTGTTTATAAAATCTTTATGAACTTTCCTTCTTTGTCACTGGTAATATTCCTTGTTCTATGATGTACTTTGTCCAATGTTAATAAAGCAAACTCCATTTCTTTCAATTTTTGTTTTTCACAGAATTTCGTTTTAAATCTTCTTACTTTTAACTTCTTTGTGTCTTCATATTTAAAATGAATTTCTCACAGTCACCATGTATTTAGTTCTTGCTTTTTAATCCAATCTGACTATTCATGGCTTTTTTAGTTTCAGTGCCTAGATATAATTGTTGATAATGTGGGTTTTTAATCTACCTTAAAATTTATTTCATTCGTTCCACTTGTTCTTTATTTTTACTCTTTTTTTCTTCATCTCCTACTTTGCCTTAAGAGCTATACCTCTGTTTTATTGGGCTAGTAATTGTTTTTACTCTTTCAATAAGTATCTTTAAGTTTTCACGGCCTACTTTAAAATAATATTATAACATTTCATATATACTACAAGTGCCTTACCACAGTGTACTGAAATTTTCCTCACCATCTGTATGATAATGTTGTCATAACACTGTTTCTGCATAAGTCAGAAACTTCAAAATATATTGCTATCGTATTTGTGTTAAACAATTGATTACTGATTAAAGATATTTTAGGCCGGGGTGGTGGCTCAAGCCTGTAATCCCAGCACTGTGGGAGGCCGAGGCGGGTGGATCACGAGGTCAAGATATCACGACCATCCTGGTCACCATGGTGAAACTCCGTCTCTACTAAAAACACAAAAAATTAGCTGGGCATGGTGGCGCAGGCCTGTAATCCCAGCTACTCGGGAGGCTGA
>CM052657.1:2836376-2861658 GCA_028533165.1 Leontopithecus rosalia | reverse complement strand
AAAGAAAGAAAGAAAGAAAGAAAGAAAGAAAGAAACAGAGGGAAAACATTAATTTTGCTAGGGATATTCAGGTGGAGGAGGAAATATACTGAAAAAACATCAGAGGAAATACAAATGAGCTGGACTTTGCAGAATAATAGCTAATGATACCGTGGAAAATGGTGGGAATGGTAATTGCCCTAGATCAGGTTCTCTGGAAGCACAGCTGAAGGCAAAGATTTGAGTTCATACAATTTATTAATGAAAAGCTTCCCAGGAAAGGCTGTAAGAGAGGGAAGCAGTATACGGAGGGAAAAGGAGCTCCTGAAGCAAGCAGTCTCCAGTAAAGTCTAGCCTTGCTACATCGAATGAAAACTTTTAAAAATAAACTCTCCTGGCATCTCCGAATAGCCAAGACACCCGAGAAAGCCTCAGGTGTAAGCTATTAGTTTCAAGCCTAACAGCAGCTGGGGATGACTGCACTCCAGCCAGGTAAGGGGGATCTGGGTTAGTTCCAGAAGTGTCTGCTATTGTAATCCTAGTTGAAGGAACATGAGCAGAGGCATAGGGATATACAGCTTTATGATGTGTTAAAAAGGAGGAAATAATAAAATACATTTGATTTGAAGTGACATTTTGGGGTAAACAAAAATTGAAAATGTGCACCTTGCCCTAATCACAGTTTATTCCTTGTTCTCTAAAATATTACTATAATACATAGTCACTTAAATTTAGCAGCATACGCACTAACTAGTTAACTAATTAATAATACAAAATAATGTTTTAATAGAGCTGTTTTTATTCATATCATTGTCTCTTCTGGAGAAATCAATCATTTGTTCAGAACACTACGCGTTGTGTATGATCCAAGAGTGTCACTTCCCCAGCTCCCATTTTAACTGGATGATTTTCAATAGCTGCTGCTCCAGAAGGCAGAAATGTTTTGTGAATCATCAACATATCTCAAATCATAACAAATGCCACTCTCCTCTGAGTTCAAATGGATATCTTTAAAACTATAATTAACATATTTCTACGAGTTTATTTTTTAAATCTAAAATGCCTCTCATATCTAAGAAGACTTAATTTGGGGATTGGACAATTACTTTACATCAAAAAATTCTAAAGTACACACAAGGCTTGAGATATTGCTTGGGTTACTTATTGGGATAAGTGGAGGTAAAAAGGTTCTTTTCTCCTTTTTGTTAAATTTTAAACAAGAGGAAATGAACATTTCTGAGCCAGGGCTTCTGCAAAAAAGAATGCCTAGCTTGATTGCTGCAGATTTCATAACAAAGATAAACTATTATTGTGTCATCACTAAAAAAGATGCTATCTGGGTAGACAGAATGAAAGATGGTAGTTTGGCAGTCAAGGAACAGCAGTCTCCTGAGACTATTTTTCATTTAAATTCTCTTTGCAAGATTGTTCTTATCTTTTGTAGGCCTAATGTCTAAACTGTTTTCATTTCAAGGGATTTGATATTGAAGCACTGGGGTTGAAAATATGTCAAGTTGACTAAACTTTCAAATCTAAAGCTGTCTGGGCTTATGGTTCTACCTGAGCAGAACAGTGTATAATACTACCGAGGTGGGCCAGTCACAGTCAGAAATTATCATCTGATAGTGATTTAAGTATTTGGATTTCTCTCTTTATCTCTGTCTCTCTCTTGTTTACTCGCCAATTCTTCTTATTAAAAATTGTATTATCGGCCGGGCGCGGTGGCTCAAGCCTGTAATCCCAGCACTTTGGGAGGCCGAGGCAGGTGGATCATGAGGTCAACAGCTCGAGACCATCCTGGTCAACATGGTGAAACCCCATCTCTACTAAAAATACAAAAAATTAGCTGGGCATGGTGGCGCGTGCCTGTAATCCCAGCTACTCGGGAGGCTGAGGCAGGAGAATTGCCTGAACCCAGGGGGCGGAGGTTGCGGTGAGCCGAGGTTGTGGTGAGCCGAGATCGCGCCATTGCACTCCAGCCTGGGAAACAAGAGCGAAACTCTGTCTCAAAAAAAAAAATTGTATTATCAACTTCTTCCAATTAGGTAAAACTTCTTACATATAGCTGACCTTAATGCGTGAATATCAGTGAAGTGCAGCATAGGAATTAAATGCAGAGACACTAAAGATGGACTGCTCAAATCACAGCCCCATCACGTACTAGTTGTGTGACATTAGGGAAGATATTTATGGATTCCATACTCTCATTTATTGCTCTACAAATTGGAATGAATAATAGAACCAATCTCATGCATGTATGTGAAAATAAATGAATTAGTATTTGTAATAAGCAGCAAGAAAATTTCTGGCATTAGCATTGTGATCGATCTATCCCTGACTCTTGAAATCCCATAATTTCAATTTCATTCATAATCTCCTGTATATCAGAAAGTAGGAAATCTTTGAGCAAAGCATGATGGCTCGCACCTGTAATTCCAGCACTGCGGGAGTCCAAAGCAGGCAGATTGCTTGAGCGGAAGAGTTCGAGACCATTTTAGGCAATGCGGCAAAACTGCATCTCTGATAAAACTTAAAAAATTAGCCAGCTTTGTGGATCATGCCTATAGTCCCAGTTATTTGGGAGGCTGAGGAGGATCACTTGAGCCTGAGAGGCAAGGCTGCAGTGAGCTGAGATCCTGTCACTGAACACCAGTCCCAGCAATAGAGCAAGGCCCTGTTTCAAAAACAAAAAAGTAAAGAAATAAAAAAGACATCTTTAAATGTGTCAGACCCCAAGCAGGTGCTCAACACATATTTAGTAAAGGAATGTACAAACAATAAAAATCCTAATCTTACCTAATCTTTGTCTGAGGAAGCTACGAGAATTGAGTAAAGTCACTTCTTCTGACTATAGAGTTAGCCATTCACAAATTGTTTCACATCTGATCACTTATTTCACAATCGTGGTTATCACAATGTGAAAGTTATTGATTGAAACGGCAATAAGAAGCAGCAGGCCTGCAATTCATTCTTTCCCTTTCTACGGGAAAGGGTATGGTGATACCACAAGGGAAGGAAGGGAGAAAGGAAAGCAGGGAGAAAAGGAGAGATACTGTGGAAGGGAGAGAAAACTTTCACATTGACCATCATGTCCAAGTGACCTTGCCCTACACCTTATTATTTTTATCCATTCATAGACCTGCAATTGGCCTGAGAAGACCAGTCCACTGAATTTTGCTTTATCAATAGATCTGGCCCAGGGTCTCTGAGAAAACCCTTGATATTTCTGTCCACTCTGCTTACACAGATAACACTAAAAAGCAAATTCCACATTTATCTATTGAAATATGTCTATAGAAAAGAATTTTATTTCTCACAGTTCTGAAGGCTGGGAAGACCAAGATCAAGGCACTGGCAGATTTAGTGTCAGGTAAGGGTTACACTCTCAACCTTGTTGCTGCGTGCTTCAGAGGAGACCCAGGCTTTGCTCTCACATGGTGTAGGTGGAAGAGCAAAAGGGAGTGAACTCATTTCCTTACGTTCTTTTATAAAGGCCCTAATCCCTTCCATGAGGGCTTTGCTCCACGTTTATAACTTAATCACCTCCTAAAGACCCAATTTCTTAATACTGTCACTTTGGCTATTAAGTTTCAACATATGGATTTTGGGAGACGTTCAGGCCATATCAGGTTATGAATTTTCATAGGGCCAAAACCATTTTACAGAGAAGGACTTAAAACTCTGTTCAAAGCTAAATGCAAAGCAAAATCTCCATCTGCTGCAACAATTATAGTTAAGTACAGATAAGTGTGTTCCAAAAGATTAAGGGGACAGACATTCATCTCTCTGTTTTGATTTTCCTTTTGTATCTCATATAATATCTAAGCCCAGGCCTATCATTCTAGCCTGAGAAGGCTGAGTGAGTTGAGTACATCTACAAAAGATATTAAGAAAATACTTTCTTTCTCTCTTGAGCATGCATGTGAATAACACTGCATACATTCTTGTACATGTGCCCATGTATGTTGATTGCTGTACTTTGAATTGACTCCTTTAGCTATTGGAATGGTACAATGCAAAATTTTAGTCTGGACATTAAAGGAACTGTTTGCTGTCTTTTGTTTGAAAGTTTATAAAGAAAGTTTATAAAGAAAAAAAAACACATCACTGTATAGAAGTTCTATATTTGGCCTTGTGACCAAATCACCAATTAATGTAAAGGTTTACTTGACTCTATTTTCAATTATTTTCTATGCTTATATGTGTGTGTGTATGTGTGTGTGTGTGTGTGTGTGTGTATGTCTACATATATATAAATTATATTTATATATATGTATGTATGTATATGCATGAATATTTGAATGTGTGTATATATATGTATGTGAATATATATGTTAATATAGGCATATATTCTATGTGTATATGTAGAATATATATAAAGAAATGTGTGTGTATGTATGCATACACACACATACACACACAAACACACATTTCTTTTTTGCTTGGCAGGTAGAATAGGAGGACTGGTTGGGTCTGAGCAGAATTTAAATATTTTTTGATCTTTGTACAAAATCCCACTGTCACATAAGACTTTCTACATGGCATTTCAGCCTAACCCTTACATCCAGCAAAAGTAACTTCATAAAATTCCTTAAATATAAGAGCAAGTGTGTTTTCTTGCCTCTTCTTGCACTGAAGTTAGTCCTGAAGTTGAATTCATAGTATGTGTTCCCTTAAGAATCAATCTTGTGCAAATGAACCTTTACAAATGGCTGTAGCATCAAATTCAAGGACACCAGGAAAACACTGACACAAAGCAAACAGCCTGGATAGAACAGTAGAGAGAGGTTCACAAAATATGGCATTACTACCAGTGACTTTTTGTTTGTCCATCCTAAGAAAAAGAAGGCAGCAAGAGAGCTGGGGTTTACCTCATCTTCAAATCTTCAAGTGTTTAACATTTTAATTCCCTTCAACACCAAGAAGTTTGAAAAACAGGGATGTCAAGTCTGACTTTGTACTTTATTATGATCAAACAGGGACATACTTTTGTTACATTAGTAGAAAAAGAAATCCAGGTATGGATTTGGAATGATTAAAAATCAGATCAAGAAGACAGTCCCCAAAGCATTTCACTCGTATTAATATAAACAGATTTCCTCATAAATCACTTATGCTTCTATTTGACTTCTGGAGACAGGGTAAGTCTCCTGGGTTTCATCTCAATGAAGGTTTAATTTGTCTAATTTATGCCTCTGTGGGATAATTTTTGATAGTTGTCTAGACTCTCTCTAAAACATCTATTTTAGAATAATAGGTCATATTTTCATTTGACACTTAAAGTGCCTATTTCCAGTGAAAACAGTGGGAAAGTTTTAGTTCACAGTATTGTAGATTTGAGCTTAGAGAGCTCTGAGGGTTTATGTCAATTACTGAAGAAGAAAACATCAATAAACAACTAAGATTTTAATGCAAAGGAAATCCTCAAAATTTGATGAGCAGAGATGAAGAATTTGAATATAAAATCAGAAAACAAAGTATTCAGTCTAGCAAATCTAAGACTGTTACCACTGTGCAAAAGAAGCAAAAGAATAATTTTCATTGCCCTGCAGCTTGTATGTTGTTGTACTTAATGAGAAATGTGAGTAACAAAAGAATACCACTTTATAAAGTGGAACAGAATTGATTTCCACTTATGAGTGCTCTCCTAGAAAGCACTGGGATTTGAAGGTAAATTCCACTGGGTTAATGTGAAAACAATTTGCATTGGCATTAAAACACTCTTCAAGGGGTGAATAAAACAAAATAAACATACTTCAGGTAAACATGCAAAAGATAACTGTATAATACTGTACACACTGCCTATATTTCAATGATCTACATAGAATTCAAACATATTAAAAGCATTTTTAAAAATAACTTAAAAGTTTGATTTTTTTCATAGGCAATTTATATCACTTTAATTACTAAAGTTATTTATTACTATTCTTAAGCATCAAATGTTTATAAGGGTACCCTTAACAGATAGTGTTTTAGCTGCCCAGATCCACATCTTCATAAATAAAAGTAGATAGGCGATCTATTCTCCATTTTGCAGCTGTGAGTCACAACAGCAACAACAACAACAAAAAAAAAAGAAAACAAAAAAGTACAAAAATTAGCAGTAATCTAATTTTTGCGAAAATATCTGGATAGTTGGCTTAGTTTATCAGCCTGAAGTTCACTTTTAGCCTGGTCTCAGAGTAAATGATCTACTGCTTACATGCATGGTAACCAGGATCTTTCTGAGATGTTCTAAATGTGAGGATGCTTTAATTAATCACATAGTTTGGCTGTGTGCCCAGCCAAATCTCATCTTGACTTGTGGCTACCATGATTCCCACATATTGTGAGAGAGACCCAGTGAGAGACAATTGAATCATGGGGTGGTTTTCCTCATACTGTCCTCATGGTTGTGAATAACTCTCATGAGATCTGATGGTTTTAGAGGGGGTTCGCCTATTCACTTGGTTCTCATGCTATCCTGTCTGCCACTATGTAAAATGTGGCTTTACTTTTCATTCACCTTCTGCCATAATTGCAAGGCCTCTCTAGTCGTGTGGCACTGAGTCAATTAAACCTCTTTCCTTCATAAATTACCCAGTCTTGGGTATGTCTTTATCAGCAGTGTAAAAGAAGACTAATACAGTAAATTGGTACCAGGATTGGGGCATTGCTGTAAGATACCTGAAAATACAGAAGCTGCTTTGGAACTGTGTAGTAGGCAGAGGTTGGAACAGTTTGGAGGGCTCATATTAAAAAAGGAAAATGTGGAAAAGTTTCAAACTTCCCAGACATTTGTTAAATGTCTTTGACCAAACTGCTGATAGTGATATAGATAATGAAGTTCAGGCTGATATGGCCTCGGGTGGAGATGATGAACTTCTTTGGACCTGGAGCAAAGATGACTCTTGCAGCGTTTTATGAAAGAGACTAGTGTCATTTTGCCCCTGCCCTAGAGATTTGTGGAACTTTTAACTTGAGAGAGATGATGTAGGGCATCTGGCAGAAGAAATTTCTAAGCAACAAAGCATTCAAGAGGTGACACAGGTACTGTTAAAAGCATTCAGTTTTATGTATTCACAAAGATATGGTTTGGAATTGGAACTTATGCTCAAAAGGGAAGCAGAGCATAAAAGTTCAGAAAATTTGCAGCCTGATGAGTCAATAGAAAAGAAAAACCCATTTTCCAGGAAGAAATTCAAGCTGGCTGCAGAAATTTGCAAAAGTAATACGAAGCCAATTGTTAATCGCAAAGACAATAGAAAAAATGTCTCCAGGATGTGTCAGAGGTCTTCATGGTAGCCCCTGCCACCACAAGTCAGGAAGCCTAAAAGGAAAAAATGGTTTCATGGGCTGGGCCCAGGACCTTGCTACTTTGCGTAGTCTTGGAACTTGGTGTCCTGCATCCCAGTTGTACCTAAAAGGGGCCAACATGGAGCTCAGGTCATGGCTTCATAGGGTGCAAGCCTCAAGACTTGATGGCTTACACATTGAGTTAGGCCTTCAGTTGCACAGAAGTCAAGAACTGAGGTTTTGGGAACCTCCACCTAGATTTTAGATGATTTATGAAAATACATGGATGTCCAAGCAGAGGTGTGCTGGAGGGGCAAGACCCTCATGGAGAACCTCTGATAGTGCAGTGTGGAAGGGAAATGTGGGGTGTGAAACCCCCACAATGGCCCCACTGGGGCACAGCCTAGTGGAGCTGTGAGAAAAGGGCCACCATCCTCCACACTCCAGAATGGTAGATCCACCGAGAGCTTGCACTGTGTGCCTGCAAGAGCCACAGACACAACACCAACCCATGAAAGTAGCCAGGAGGAGGGATGTACCCTGCAAAGCCACAGGAACAGAGCTGCCCAAGACCGTGGGAACCCATCTCTTGCATCAGGGTGACGTGGATGTGAGACCTGGAGTCAAAGGAGATCATTTCAAAGCTTTAAAGTTCAACTGCCCTGTTGGATTTTGGACTTGCCTGAGGCCTTTAGCTTCCTTGTTTTTGCCAATTTCTCCCATTTAAAATGGGTATTTTTACCCAATATCTATACTCCCATTGTATTTAGGAAGTAACTAATGTCCTTTTGATTTTAAGACTCATAGAAAGAAGGCACTTGACTGTCTCAGATGAGACTTTGTACTGTGGATTTTTTAATTAATGCTAAAATGAGTTAAGACCTTGGGGGACTGTTGGGAAGATATGATTTGTTTTGAAATGTGAGGACATGAGATTTGGGAGGGGCTGGGGGTAATGAAATGGTTTGCCTGTGTCTCTACCCAAATCTCATCTTGAATTGTAGCTCCCATAATTCACCAGTGTTGTGGGAGGCACATGGTGGGAGATAATTGAATCATGGTGTCAGTTTTCCCCAGAGTATTCTCAGGGTAGTGAGTCTCACAAGACCTGATGGTTTTATAAGGGGTTTCCCCTTTCACTTGGCTCTCATGCTGTCTTGCATGCCATGATGTGAGACATAACTTTGTTCCTCATTCACCTTCTGCCATGATTGTGAGATCTGTCCAGTCATGTGGAACTATGAGTCAATTAAACTTTTTTTGTAAATTAGGTATACCCAATTTTGGGTATGCCTTTATCAGCAATGTGAAAATGAACTAATACAATTAATGATCTATTTTGTAACACATGAAAATGAAATGTTTTATAAGATCTTAATGTCTCTTGTTATTCTAATTGCCTGAAAAGTAGAAAAACACCTATGGCTTAGTCAAGGTCACATTGTCTGCGTGACTTCTAAGACCTCATTGCCTCCTTTCTCATTTTTGTGTTGATGAATTTCAAATATACGGGGAAAGTGATCTGGTCTGGAAATTCAAGAAAGTTGACCAGCATTCTAGGACGTCTAGACTAAGAATGGTGGTCTAGTTTCTTGAATTTCCAGACTAGATCATGTCTATATATTCTTTGGGCCCTTTTTTTCAGTCTAAACTCTAGAAGAAGAATTGAAAATAGATAACATAAAACACTGGCATTTAATTTCAGTGTGTTTCTTCAGTGTACTTCTCTGTGTTTCTTTGCATGAAAATCCTTAAATTATTAACTTAGTTAACGCTACTTTGAGCACACCAGCGGCAATCATAACAGTACATACTGGTACGTTCAGACTAGGAAAAATTTAGAAAAGACATGATAGGTAAGAAATTTAACTTTTATTGTAACATTCAGTACATTTGTGTGTATATAACTATGTAATTGACCTTATCATAGTGATAAATAGATTTGACTTTAAAATTATTTTATACTTAGTATTTAGTAGACAGCAACTTGATTTTTGCCTTGTTCAAGGATGAAAGTATTTTTTCTCCTTGTCTTACACATTTGAAAACTTTAGATTATCTTTCCAGACTTTCATGATATAGTTTGCATCATTGACCCTAACGTGAAATCACTGAAGTCTCACTTCCACAATCTGCCTTTCTCAGTTCTCCCCTAGTCTACCTCTCCGATCCAAGTAACTAACACTATGAGGTGATGCATAGGTTTTCATTTTTTTGATATAGCAACTTCCAAAGAAAAACCTTATATTTTACATATTAATATACAATCATTTTCAAGTACTCCTTGCCTAGAAAGCAATGGTTGAAAAAAATAAGGTTATGTAAAACAAAATTGTTATGTTCAATGGATAGGTAAGATGTAAAACGGGATTTTTTTTTCCCCAAAATTTGACAAATTCAATCTTTAGGAAAATCACCAACAAGATCATATGGACGATAACAATGACAGTACACTTAGTTTCTTGTTAGTGGGCATTAGTTTCTTATTAGTGGGCGTTAGTTTCCTGTTAGTGGGCATTAGCTTGCAGAAAACAAAATTAGCTTTGTAAATATACATTATTTGTATTACTATCTACCAACCATTATTTTTAGGAAAAAGATGAAGTAGTTACTCTATTTCATCCAAGATCAACTGATTCAGAAAAAATACATTTTATAGTTATTACTATTTACAGAGAGTTTTCTAAGTGTTAAGATTCTAAAGAAGACTTAAGCTTATTGAGCTCGTGTTCTCATTTTAACATGTGTGTGATTATGTTAAGCTCTATTGAAAGTCATCCTCTGAGTAAGGTTACTGAGGGGAAAGTGAGAGCCAAAACTTTATAAATAACTCTAAACTGACTTACATAGGTAGTTTGTTTTCAGAAAGCATACGCAAGGCATACTGCTGATTTATTCTTCAATTTCGTTGAGCCTTAAATCTGCATGGAGAGCATGATCAGTGTTCTGAATGTCTGTTGACAGATACTCGTAAAGAAAGGAAAGTCACTCAGCATGCTGCCTGAACTCTCAGACTGTATTAATCTTGTCATGTCATATTTCCTTCCTGGCATATCATGATGATATTTGAATCTCTCTTTTATACTTCTATATATTCATACAACTTATTTCAAAGTTCCCCTGCATGAAGGAATTTGTCACTGCATACAAAAATATGAAAGAGCTGTAAATACATTTGAAATAGGGTTTTAAGAATTATGTCTGATCATGCTAAATTCTCTGATATATGTATGTAAGGCTATTTAGAAATAAAAAATAATTATGTTTTATATAATGTGTTAAGCAAATTATGGAAATTGTTTTAAAATAAGAAAATGTTCCAAAATGAAATCAAATGTGCTGCATAATGGCCATACTTGGGCTTTCCCATTTTTCTGAAAGAAGTACATTTTCAAATAATATCTGATATAAAACTACTACTCATTTTTGGAAGTTTCAAATGCACTTAAGTTCTTTGAAACTATCAGATATATAGCATACTGGAAATATGGCAAATGCAGACAAAAATACTCGATAATTTTTTTATTTTTTTTGAGACGGAGTTTCTCTCTTGTTACCCAGGCTGGAGTGCAATGGCGCGATCTCGGCTCACCGCAACCTCCGCCTCCTGGGTTCAGGCAATTCTCCTGCCTCAGCCTCCCGAGTAGCTGGGATTACAGGCACGCGCCACCGTGCCCAGCTAATTTTTTGTATTTTTAGTAGAGACGGGGTTTCACCATGTTGACCAGGATGGTCTAGATCTTTTGACCTCGTGATCCACCAGCCTCGGCCTCCCAAAGTGCTGGGATTACAGGCTTGAGCCACCGCGCCGGCCCAATAATTTTTAAATAACAGACTATTTTTTCTCTTCTGAAATTTTTAATTTAAAAATTAAGACATCTTATGATAATTAAATGACATCTTATCACTTAAGCTTGAGGAGATTTTGATGTAATTATTTATACTCTAATTATTCAGGTTGTTCTGCAGTAAGCAAGTCTATGCAAACTGCCTCCCAAAGTTCAGGGAAACTGAGAGACCAAAGAAATAGGCTGACAAATCCAATTTTTCGGAAGAAATATTTAATAGGAACTAGAGTCATGTCTGTCTGTGTCTCAGGCAGCTGTGAGACAAGACAATGGATCCCTGTGCCATTATACCGCAGACCCAGGTTTTATATACCACAGGGAAGAAATGTGCAGGATAACTGAAGTTGACCTCTCTGGGAAAAGCAAGCGTGCTATGTGAGTCTGCCCAAAGGCAGGATTTACGGTCAAGGTTGTTTTGACCTAAGGGTAGGATTTATGGTAAGTACACAGGAAAAGTGATAAACAAAAATCTTAGAGGCGTTTCTGGAACTGGAGTTAGTCAGAAGCCAACAGGGAAGATTTGCCTCCAAGATGAAGTTGCCTTTAGCCTCCACGTAAGTACACACTACTGGACTCTAAGTGCTTAAATGAAGTGACTATTTTCATTTTAGTATAGATTTAATAGCAACTATAGTGGCATCAGAACTTCATGAGTATTGTTAACAGATGATTTTGGTAGCTTAGATAAGAATTATTACATTGTTCTTTATGTTTTTCACAGAAGTGCTTTTCAAAGTCTTTTGAAAATTTAGTTTTACAGGGGGTTTGTAGTTTCAATAATTACACACACACACAAAGGAGTAAAATGATAAAGAATTTTTCTTTTTCTTTTTTTTGAGACTGAATAGCTGGGATTACAGGCACGCACCACTATGCCCAGCTAATTTTTTGTATTTTTAGTAGAGACGGGGTTTCACCATGTTGACGAGGATGGTCTCGATCTCTTGACCTCGTGATCCACCCGCCTCGGCCTCCCAAAGCGCTGGGATTACAGGCACAATAAAGAATTTTTCATCTTGCGATAAAGATTTTAACCGCCATAGATTTTTGTTAATTTTTATTAATTCTATATTTTTATGATTTTTAATAAATGTCTAGACCCGTGTAATCACCACTCCAATGAAGAAATGGACATTTTTTTCTCGCCAGAAAGTTCCCTTTGCAGTCAGTCCTACTTCCTTCCTCCACATCACACAAGTGATCTGATATCTATCATTATAGATTAGCTTTATTTTTTCTGAAGTTTAAAGAAATTGATCATACAGTATATAGTCATTTGCATCTAGCTTCTTTTGTTCAATATTATGTCTCTGAAATTCAATCATATTGTTTTCTGTATCTGTAGTTAGTTCATTTTCATTGCTGACTATTATTCCATTGTTTAAATTTACCACAATTTGTTTAGTCAGTCACCTGTTGACAGAGTAATTGTTTCCAATTATTTGTGTGTGTGTGTGTGGTTTCTATTCTTTATTTACTCATCCATTCAGCAACAGTTTTTTGTTTGTTTGTTTTTTAATTTATTTATTTTACTTTAGGTGCATACTGTATCTGGCATTTCTCCCCATGTTATCCCTCTCCACCCTCCCCTCCCTTCCCACCCGTTGCTGTCTATCCCCTCCCCCACCAACTGCCCCCAAGGTGTGATGCTCCTCTCCCTGAATCCCCGTCTTCTCATTGTTCAACACCTACCTATGAGTGAGGACATGTGGTGTTTGGCTTTCTATTCTTGTGTCAGTTTTCTCAGAATGATGGTTTCCAGATTCATCCAAGTCCCTAAGAAGGACACAAACTCATCATTTTTATGGCTGCATAGTATTCCATGGCATATATGTACCACATTTTCTTTTTCCAGTCTATCATTGATGGGCATTTGGATTGGTTCCAGGTCTTTGCTATTGTACACAGGGCTGTAATGAACATATGTGTGCATGTATCTTTATAGTAGAATAATTTATAGTTCTTTGGGTGTATACCCAGTAATGGGATTGCTGGGTCAAATGGAATTTCTATTTCTAGATCCTCAAGGAATCACCACACTGTCTTTTACAATGGTTGAATGAATTTACACTGCCACCAACTGTGTAAGAGTGTTCCTTTTTCTCCAAATCCTCTCCAGCATCTTTTGTCTCCAGATTTTGTAATGATTGCCATTCTAACTGGTGTGAGATGGTATCTCAATGTGGTTTTGATTTGCATTTCTGTAATGACCAGTGATGATGAGCATTTTTTCATGTTTGTTGGCCTCATATATGTCTTCTTTTGAAAAGTGTCTGTTCATATCCTTCACCCACTTTTGAATGGAGTTGTTTGTTTCTTTCATGTATATCTGTTTTAGTTATTTGTAGATTCTGGATATTAGCCCTTTGTCAGATGGGTAGATTGCAAATTTTTTTTCCCATTCTGTTGGT
This sequence comes from Leontopithecus rosalia, assembly GCA_028533165.1. Lineage (NCBI taxonomy): Eukaryota > Metazoa > Chordata > Mammalia > Primates > Cebidae > Leontopithecus > Leontopithecus rosalia. Next base: position 2,848,145 of record CM052657.1, on the reverse strand, counting down.
TGACAATTCACTCTAATGATGGTTTCTTTTGCTGTACAGAAGCTTTGAATTTTAATTAGATCCCATTTGTCTCTCTCAGCTTTTATTGCCATTGCTTTTGGTGTTTTAGTCGTGAAGCCCTTGCCTATGCCTATGTCCTGGATGGTTTTGCCTACATTTTCTTCTAGTGTTTTTATGGTGTTAGGTTTTATGTTTAAGTCTTTAATCAATCTGGAGTTAATTTTAGTCTGAGGTGACAGGTAGGGGTCCGATTTCTGCTTTCTGCACATGGCTAGCCAGTTTTCCCAATACCATTTATTAAACATGGAGTCCTTTCCCTATTGCTTCTTTTTGTTGGATTTGTCAAAGATCAGATGGTTGTAGATGTGTGGTGTTACTTCTGGGGCCTCTGTTCTGTTCCATTGGTCTATGTCTCTGCTTTGGTAACAGTACCATGCTGTTTTGATTACTGTAGCCTTGTAGTATAGTTTGAAGTCTGGCAGTGTGATGCCTTTGGCTTTGTTCTTTTTGCTTAGGATTATCTTGTCTCTGCAGGCTCTCTTGTGATTCCATATGAAGTTTAAAGTGGCTTTTTCCAGTTTTGTGAAGAAGGTCATTGGTAACTTGATGGGGATAGCATTGAATCTATAGATTACTTTGGGCAGTATGGCCATTTTCACAATATTAATTCTTCCTAACCATGACCAGGAATAAATCTCTATAAGCATTTTTGTATAAGTCTTTTCTGGAAAGATATTTTAATTTCTCTTGGGTGAATGCCCAGGAGTGAAATTGATGAGGTATATGGGAAGTGGATATTTAACTCTATAGTGGCTGTATACTATTGCACTTCCATTCATGGTATATTAGAGTTTCAGTTAATCTGCATCCTCAGCAGCCATTGAAATGCTGATTATTTTTAAATTTAGAGATTCTACTGGGATGCAGCAAGATTTAATCTAGATTAGATTAGCTATTAATCTAAATCAAATTTATTTTAATTTCTCTAATTAATGATATCGAATATTTTTTCTGTATTTATTGGCAATGTACTAATTCTATTTTGTAATGTTTCCTCATGTTTTTATAGTGGGATGTTTAGTATTATTAGGTTATGAGTTACTTTGATATTCAAATGTCAAGTCCTTTCCACGGACATATATTGAAATGTTTTCTTCCATTATGTGGCATGACTTTTCATGTCTTTTAATGATATTTTTGAAAAGCAAGTATTTAAACTTGCTGATGTCACTTTTGATTATTTACATTTCTTATTTCCTTTTTCACAAATGGTTTTACCTTGCAACAGCTTAATTTCATTTATCTAACCTCCTCTTTTGGTCTTTTTTAATGAAAACTAAAAGTTAATAGTTTATATATATTAAACAACACCTGGCACTATTATTATTATTATTATTATTATTATTATTATTATTTGAGATGGAGTTTCGCTCTTGTTACCCAGGCTGGAGTGCAATGGTGCAATCTTGGCTCACCGCAACCTCCGCCTCCTGGGTTCAGGCAATTCTCCTGCCTCAGCCTCATGAGTAGCTGAGATTACAGGCACGCGCCACCATGCCCAGCTAATTTTTTGTATTTTTAGTAGAGACGGGGTTTCACCATGTTGACCAGGATGGTCTCGATCTCTTGACCTCGTGATCCACCCACCTCGGCCTCCCAAAGTGCTGGGATTACAGGCGTGAGCCACCGCACCCGGCCTATTATTTTTTATTAGACAATATTTTCTTTGTAAAGAAGTCACAAGAATAAACCACTCTGTTTGTGAAGCTCTTTATCTTTTTTTTCAGATCCAAGCTTTTATTTGGTATCATTTTTCTTCAGCTTGAAGAATATCTTTCAGCACTTCTCGTAGTGCAGATTTACTAATGACTGTCACTTTCAGTTTTCATTTATCCAACTATGTATTTGTATTAACATCTTTTGTGAAGGACATTATAATTAGAAATTATATTTTGGTATCTTTAAAATTTTATCTGTGTTTTTTGAAGTTTTACAACTATATGTCTAAATAATGCTTTTGTCTGTTTATTTGTTTATATTCATCCTACTTGGGCTTCACTGAGTGTCTTGATCTATAATTTGATGATTTAAAGCAAATCTAGGACTACTTTATTCTTTATTTTTGAATATATTCCTTCCTTTCTTCCTTCCTCCCTCCCCCTTTTCTTTTCTCCTTCCCTTCCTCCCTCTTTCTTCCTTCCTTACTTCTTTCCTTCTTTCTTTCTTTTTCTTTCTTTCCTTCCTTTGTTCCTTCCTTCTTTCTCTCCATCCTTCTCCCCCTCCCTCTTTCTTTTATCTTTTTTTCTTTCCTTCTTTCTTCTTTCTTTCTTTCTCTTTCCCTTTCTGGATTTTTCATTATACTTAAATTAATCCATTTAATATTTTCTCACAAATTCCTGAGGTTCTGTTATTCTTTAACGGCATTCTCTCTATTTTTCAAAAGGGGTAATTTCTATTTATCTGTCTTTGATTTCACTGACATTTATTTTCTGATATCTTCAAGCTACTGTCATTGAAGGTCAAATTCAGATTTGTGTACCCATGTGCAGCTGATGCACTGACAAACAGGTGTTTGGAGTAGAGAAAGGTTTATTTGATTTTGCCAAAGTGAGAAGACAAGAGGGCAAGATCTCTCAAATCTGCCTTAACAAATAGAAGAAGCAGGGAGTTTTCATGTGGCCAGGGAGTAAGGGAGGGGAGGTTTCAGGGAATCAGAGGAAAAGGCTATATTTCATCAGTCTCAGATAACACCTGAGCAATCAGATTTCTGTGAGTCAGCAGTGGGTTGCAAAGTCCTTCAAGGCATTCATTACTTCTGCAAAACGTTTTTGTGAACCTGAAGTTATCTCTTTCTGCTTTACAAACAAACTATACGTCAGCATTTTATAATTACATTACAGGGAAAAAGATTACTGGGCAAAAAACTAGGGCAGGCAAGCAAGGGCCTGCTCCTACTTTTTATTATTTAATTCATTAAAAGTGCTGGGATGCTGAACTCTCAAATGCCCCAGTAACACCACGACTGAATTAATTTTGGAAAAATTGCATATTTGTTTGGAGACTTTATAGTTTATTTTTTTGTTTGCTGATATTCCGTTTACTGATTATGATAAAAGATTGCTATAATACTTTAAATACATATTTCTTTGTTTCTTTGAACATGTTGTAGCAGTTGCTTTGAAGATTTTGTTCGTTAAATTTAACATTTATGTGATCTTTGGGTCAATTTTTATTGAGTAATTATTTTGTTGATATGGTTAGGTGTATGTTTAACAATTTAAGAAACTACAACACTCTTTTCCAAAATTGTTGTACCATTTTACGTATTCATCAGAGTATGAAAGTTCCAGTTTTCCATATCCTTTTCAGCAACTCTGTATGTTGGTATTTTTAACTTTAATCTTTCAAATAGTTGTATAGTGATATCATTCTAGTCTTAATTTAAATTTTCCTAAATACAAATGATATTGAGCATTTCTTCATGTCTTTATTTGCCAGCCACATATCTTTTTGGTGAAATGTCTGTTTAAATATTTTCTTATTTTTTAAATTGGGCTCCTATTTTTCATTGAATTTGAAAGCCATTTATATACTCTAGACTCAATTCTTTTGTCAGATGTACTATTTGCAAACATTTTCTCCCAGTATATAGCTTATCTTTTCATCTTCAGCATTGTCTTTTGATTTTATCATCTATCATGCATTTAGTGTCACAGCTGAGGAATCTTTACTATCTTAAGACTACAATTGTTTTCCCCTATATTCTTATAGATGTTTCAAAGTTTTAGGTTTCAAATTTTGACCTGTGATCTACTTTGAATTATTTTTTGTATGTGGTGAAAAGTATAAATGGAATCTATTTTGGTTTATTTTGCTTATGAATATCTAATTGATATGAGACAATTTGTTAAAAAGACCTCTGATTTTTGTCTATTCATTGAACATGACGAACCACACTCTGTTTGGTCTCCATCTCACTGTGCTTTGTTTTGGAAACTGTTCTCAGACAAAGTGCAGAGATATTCAAGGGCTTCACCTATTGAGTGTTTCTTCCTTCAGATATTGCTGTCTTGCATTGATCATATTCTAGTGCTGAAAAAAGAGTGACTTTGCATGTTTATTTCGTTTTTTTTAAAGGGAGAGGAAGAGAAAAACAGAGCGAGATTAAAAAATGATACTTTTGCTCCCAGGATCACTATATACTTATCTAATCACTCAGGTGAGACCATGTTCTTAAAATGCCTAAACTTCCTAATTCTGTGCCTAAGAAATTTGGCAATATTTCAGGGTTGGAGTAATTTTGATGATTCATCAAGCAAATGTTTTGTTACTAACTTTAACTTTTATTTTTTCATTTATACAAACATTTTTTTGGTGCTTAACCTTCCACACACTGTAATATAAGCCCTTTGGGAAGTGTAATATGTCTTCATTGACACAAGTTTGCACTATAGTTATGTAATTCCAAATCAGTATGATAGAAAAATCTTCCAATCACTTTTTTTGAGGAATCTTCTTTTGTTTCTTGAATGTGAAACCCTAAAGATTGTTTTTGTCTATGCTCAGCAACTGAAAATTGTTACACGATGATTACTAGGCAAAATAGTAATAAAAAAACTAAACTATCTAATTACATTAAGACAACGAGACACTCCAGTTTCCATAAAAAGTTAGGAGAAAAACACAGTGTGAGTTGAGAGTGAATGTGGGTCATCTACTTTGGAGTAGCCAGGGTAACTTAATTGGAAGTAGCAGCTGCAGGAAGAGGGAAAAAGTATAATTTAAGTAATTTAGAAAGAAGATTTTGCCTTGGAATAGAAGATTGCTAATGAAAATAATGAATATTTTTTAAGAGCAATCCTACTTTAGGCCAACTAAAAGTAACTCTGAAAAAAGAAAGTTTTGCTAAACTTGACACCTGTAGCTAATAAAACTAGACCATAAATAATTTTTAAAAATTACTCTTCTGACCTGTCTATGTTTAATTTCTTTATCATATGTATAATTTTTAAAGCAGAAAGAATTTTGTAAAGAACATACTTTCGGATAAGACAGATGGGGATGCAAATCCTAATTCCAGCCCTTGTAAGTGGTGTTACCTTAGTAAAATTACCTTTGAGATTCCATGTCTTCTGTTAAAGTGGGTTGTGGTAGCATTTAGAGTTGTGATAAGATAAAATTTGATAATTTACATGTTTTTGGCAACACATCAATCGGGCACAGATTATTATTTATTATTATGAATGTTGCTATTATTTTTATCATCACTCAAGAAATCCAACCTGAGAGTTGGTTATTTCTATGATAATTTAACAACAACAAAATGATACAGAGGTAAAATAGCTCCCAGGTAGGAGACTCACGAAATGCCTAAACACCTAGAAGTAGGAAAGATGGGGAAGTAGACTGAGGAAATGAGAAAACTATGGGAGTGACAATAAGCATGGAATCTAGAGCATCACATAGGATGGGAGCTATATAGGATTCTCACCACCATATTCAGCTTTACAGAAGCCAGCTATGTTTTACTTAGCTTTAGATAGGTACATTCCCGTACTTTCTCTTGGATTTGCCTATTTGGAAGGAAAGATTACAGAATGTGTTACATTTGAAAAGGCAGTGGAATAATAATGACTTATATTGCAAGTGTTAATAGCATTTACAAAAACCATATCAGAAAGGTAGCTAATGCATTTCTGAAATTAAAATCAAATTGAAGGTTAAATAAAAAGGTGGAGCACTTTTGGAAGCAATTTGGCATTCTACATGATGAGCCTTAAACTCTCCATGCTGTTTGACTTAGAAAGAATCCTTCTGGGAAGCCATTCTACAGATGTAATCCAATATACGGGATAATCTACATGTATTAGTTTTAAAGTCTTAGTATTATTTGTAATATGAATTTTACAATTTACTGACTGATAAATTATTAAAATCACAAAATTATTAACACCATTAAACCATGTTGTAATATAGCAATAAAGCTATTTGATATATTAAATCCAAAATGCACTATATTTACAAAATGATTATAAGAATTAAAAGTAAATACACCATTTTATTTATTATTATTAACATATCAGGATACTTATGTTATGCAAGTAGAGAGATTGGAATATTGTTTTTCCTTTGTTTTTATTGTTTATCTAAAATTTTTAAATAATAAAGTAATTCATACTTTATTTTATGAAAGTGGAAACCATTTAATGTAAAAATAAGGACTGGTGGTGCTTTTTCAGGAATGTTTCTTGAAAACGGAAACCATTTAATTTAAAAATAAGGACTGGTGGTGCCTTTTCAGGAATTTACCATAAATTTACTATAAAATTTACCATAAAGAAATATACATAAACTTTAATGGTTTAACAGAATCTGGTTTCAGTGAACTTAGAATTCATACAATGTAGATTTTAATCTAATACTTATTCCTCCTAGAGTTCTGTCTATATCTCTTTCTAACTGGACTTACAGCTTTAGCACATCTCAGTATAAAAGTTATATTCTCTGATTTTTGTTCAGTCCAGTTTTCAAAGAAGTAAAAATGTTCTTTCTTCTGTTGATTTAAATCAGTTTCCTTATAGATTACATTCACATGTGAGGTCTAATCTCTCTTTTAGGTAACTGTCTTCCAAATGTATAGACCCTAATCATACAAAAACAAAGCAAAACAAATACAAACCAAGCAACAAAATACAACGATTCCCATTTACCTGACATTGAGTCTCTTCAGTTTTTCAGTCACATTATTCTTAATGCATTTGAAATTTATCTTTATCTTCTTTAAAGTTTATCACTGAGATTTGAGTACATTTCTGCAGTTTTGATCTAACTAGCCCAGAGCAGGAAGAGACCATCAACTTTCTTCCATCCCATTAATAAATCTTAAAATCTGATTAGCTTCTTTTGGCTTCATAGGAAAAATGTTTTTAAAGGAGCGTTGTTTATAAGCAGAGATTACTTTTGAGCTTTAAGTTTGATCATAATTGGCTTTCTAATAATAAAAAAAGGAAAATCCATTTCTATGCTTCCATCCTCTCAGCTTTCCAGAAATCAATAAGCCTATGAAAAACACCCCAGAAAACATGCATTCCACTCAATAAGGTGTTAGTGAATCAATGCAAGCAAAGAAAAATTATTTTATGGGAGCAAAAACTTTATACTCTATTAAATTTAACTGTTTAATCATACTTTGCAGTACATTTTAAATGTGTCTTTAGGGAATAAGAACTATATCAAATGATTTTATTTACTTTGCTTTTATATAATTCTTATAGCAAAGAGTATTAATCTATTTAAGACACATTTTTAAGACAATTTTCTGACCTAAAGATATATTATTTATTGATTGAGGCATATGAGTTTTATTCATCCTATTTCTTCTTTACTTAAGATGCTTCTTTGAATTATAGTTGTCATAAATTGATTTTAGGACTTCAAGATCTAGCTTCTTTCAATTCTCTTTAAGATCTCATTGATCATTTTTTCTTGGATTGAATCTCTAGAATAAATATATCATGTGCAGTGTGTACCAGTTCTTCATGAACATTAATAAATTAATAGCATTCTACTCTCACTAAAGTCTAGTTTTCTGAGAATTTTCAAAATGAAGACACCTTTATCTTATGTCCAAGTTATTAGGTTGGTCACTTATCTTTATACATAAAATAGTTTACCTACACTTAAAACAGTGCTGGCAAGGATGTTATATTCTTTCCCTGTATTTGAATACACAGTCACCCATGCAAAAAGACCATTTCGCACAGGAACTCGTGTTTCCTTATAGTTTATAAATAGACAGGTTGCAGAACAATAATGACTCCTCCAAAGCACAGCTCTAAAGTTTGGTTTTAAATTGGGCAATCATTAATAATCGAATTTTCAACCTGGAACTTTAAACACAGTATACAAAAGAAAATAAGTGGGCTTGAAAAACCATTATGGAGAGAAAGCATATTCTATTGAAATGAACAAAATATATTAGCACCACTTGAAGCACTGTGTAATAGGCAGATATTTTTCACATAAACAGATCAGAAAGTAGCCTGCCTTCTCTCTGTAGTATAGAATACACAGCATTAACAAAGTCTCAAATACTTTATTCTTGAGATTGTTAACTAAAATTTATATACATATTTCTTATGGCTTTTTGCCCCAGAGTTCTACTCTATTGCTCGAATTCTTATGATTACATGAGAATGTGGTTAATTTTTAGGCAATGATGAAGCTTTTGGCAAAAAGCAACACTTACTTATGTCTCAATTCTTCTGGTCTATAGAAAAGGTCTTCTCTCAACCTTTGGCATCATAAAGAGAGTTCATTGTGATTAAAATTTAATCATAGGATGGGATACTTAGTACTTTAAAAACTTTGACATAATCTTTGACAGTATCATCAATTATATGCACACTCCCACACATGCGCACACCCCGTATTATATTTCTTAATACCATAAACCAAAATTATATTATTATTTTTAGGTTACTTATTTCTGCCTCTCCAAATAGAATACAAAGAAAAAGTTTTTAATGGTTCAACTGCTGGAGCCAAAGTGTCCAGTAGAATGTCTTGATCACAGTAGTTAGTCTTATTTTTTATTAAATAACCTAATTAAAGACATTATATAGATATACTTAATAAGTAGGTAAATAAATAATCAAATGTATACGTAATTCAATAAATGAACTAATAATTGTAATAGTAGAATCCTTGTCTTTATTTAAAAACACAGAAAGGACTAACAGGGCTTACTTAAAATTTAAAATGGGAGGCTACAAAGAAAAACATTGGCTCAATTAGCTATAGATTTTATGATATTTTGGGATCAGTGATTAAAATGGAAACTTTCATAATGGCAATGAGTTTGTTGGCATTAACTTCATACTAGTGAATATAAAGTAGCAACAGGAAAATCTAAAGAAAACTTTGAGAATTTGTAAATGGAGTCTTAATGAAAAGGAAGATGTGAAAGATCAAAATTGTGATCCTTTGTATAGATGAAGTTTCAGAAGTTGTTGGAGTACTTATATTCACTGAGTGAATTCAAGTGTTGATTTTTTGGAGGTTTGATATGGATATATTTAATAGCATATACTCAGGTAATACTGGAAGTTTCCATCAGTTTTTCTGGCTGCTGTCCCTCGTTATAGACTCGAACATAATCTGAACCGCCATTGGTCTTCTCCAATTGAATTCAACTTCTTAATTTAGTTTTCCTTTTAGACTTTACCTTTTGAGTTTATGCCTGAAGCTCCTGCTATAGATACCTATGTATGTATATTGAATATATATATTTATATACTTACATTTTGTATTTCTCTGGAACTATCTCTGTACACATGCTTTATTCACACCGAGACCCATGTTGTCCTGCATTAAAACAAAAGTGACAGAACCCAACTGAAATTTCCACATACTACTTTAATTTCATCATCTCCTTTTCAGGGACGATTCAATGATGTGTAACTCAGCAAATACACTTTGGGCACTTTCTCTGGGGCAGATACTCTAGATCCTACAAGTATAATACTTAAAACAGAAAAAGGTTTATGTTGTCATAGGACTAATGTTCTTACAAGGAGTAACATGTAACAAACAACAGACCTCCTGATTAAGCAAATGATGTGGTTTAGTAGAAGCTGATAAAAGCTGATGGGAAATAAAAAAGGGAGAAGATGATGAGATAATCGGAAATATGAAAAATAAGTGTCAGCAATAATTTTACATTATTAGAGATGTGGTTATTAAGGATGGAGAATGTAAGTACAGATATAAAGACTTACTTTGATAAACTGCACTATATGTAAAATAATATGGAGATAGAAGTGACTGAGGCAGAGAGATCAGTAAGGGGAAAATCATGATTGCTCATTTTAGTGGCCATCAGGGAATGCATTATTCAGAGACGTTTTGTATTTGAGGTACTTAATGCAATAAACCTTAAGATATTCAACCAACAGTTTGGAACTCAAGTGCAGCACTTTGTAGATAATTTGAGATTGTAGATGACTTTTTATATTCTGCATCTGACCACCCTTTCTACGTTTGGGGTAGCCTTTTACATTATGGGGTAGTTTCTTACTCTAGAAACAAAAGGATGCCAGGAAAAATTTTCCTAGCCTTCTGTGCAGCTGTAGTCCAGATGCACAATCAAGGCTCTAGTGATAAGGTTTATTTATGCATATTTTAAAACAAAAAGCTAGTACATGAACAAGCAAGGGTAATGCATACTCAAGTTTTTGAGGGGGCAGAAAAGCGCCACTTATTTTCAGCATTACAAATAGTTAAATGATGCTGGAGTGACAAGATCTGTGCCTAGTCCTGTTTTCATGTGACCATTTCTATGACACTTTGGGAGAGTTATTTCTAACTGTCGACCCTCCAAACCGAGCTCCGTAACCCTTCCCCCAAATTCCGTGTTTAGCAAAATATCCTTGAATAAATTTGTTTTCTGATTGATTCAGGCAGAGTTAACAATTGTTTAGTAATAAAAAACAAAACAAAACTACTAACTGACAGTGGAACCAAAGGCATATATGAAGATGTCACATGTGAATGCATATAATAATTAAAATAAAAGCATAAAGAGTACAAATAAAATAATTGAGAACTAAAGAAAATACAGAGTTGAGTGGGAATATATTTGGAAGGAGAGACAAAAATCTGAACAGGAGTAGTCTTAATATGGGAGAAAAACCACTAAATGCTTTCTAAATAATAATAAGATTAGAGAGTATTTCAGGGAAGCCTCAAATTCTATAGAGATCATTGAAAACCTTATTCAGAATTTTTAAGAGCATTTCTTTTAGTAAAGAGATTATTTAGTGACCTTCTCACAAACTCACATCTACCTAAATTAAGAAAGCACCATGAAGTACTAGATTCTGTAATCTAACTATATGATTCTAGTATAGAATTCATATAATCACATTAGTAATCTCACTAGTAGTGTTTTTTGTATCAATTCAACCACATTCACCACCCTCAGCATCACACTGTTTATTGCTTCATTCCTTCGAGTACACACACACACACACACACACACACGTAAATTTGTCATGATTGCCAGGTAACAAATTCCAGGAGGGTATGCAATGTTATTTATATTTTCCTCGTGTCCTAGTCTAGGGTACTGCATCAGGTGTTCTCCAGACTATCGAGGCTGTCTTTGTGTTTTTTGGTATCTCTCATGTTCCTACTTACTTTTGCTGCATTAGCCTGTTTCTTGACACATGCAATTTTCCATACTGCATTTCAGGGCCAAAGTAGACTCTCAGTTATATCATAATAATTTTGTGTTTAATTCAGGTCTTTGTTTCTTGAGCTGAACATCTTTTCTGTGCTTTGTTGTGTATATCTGTGCATTTTCTCAAAGCCCAAGGGAAGAATGAGACAGAAGTGCATGATTCTAGCAGTCACTCAATACTGAGGTCTGTAAGTAAAGCATAGTTCCTTTAGCAATACGTCAGTGGAGCATAGCTCCTCTATAAATCTTAGCAAACCCCTTTGGGGTTCCACTGATTCAGTTGCTAAGAAATTTGTTATTCAGAAATACTGAGAATAGCTTTGGCTTCTTCCACTGACCCTCCCTCTTTTAGATGAGATTCTTGAACACTCTCTTTTAGATGAGGTTCTTGAACCACTTTGAATGCTGAATGCCAGCTTCCTATACTGGTATTGAGTACAATTGAAACCTCTGCTCACTACTCACTCCTCCATGGTCATATAATCGATTTCCAGAAATTTGTTCCTGTTACTTTAATTAAGAATAAC
>CM052657.1:2814408-2836276 GCA_028533165.1 Leontopithecus rosalia | reverse complement strand
GAAACCCCGTCTCTACTAAAGATACAAAAATTAGCTGGGTATGGTGGCGCGTGCCTGTAATCCCAGCTACTCGGGAGGCTGAAGCAGGAGAATTGCTTGAACCCAGGAGGCGGAGGTTGCGGTGAGCCGAGATCGCGCCATTGCACTCCAGCCTGGTTAACAAGAGCGAAACTCCGCCTCAAAAAAAAAAAAAAAAAAAGAATAACAAAAAAATATTACCCACCTCTCATCATCTCGATTGAACCTGACTCTTAACAGAAGCTCCAGAAGTAAACTCTCCTACAAGTTTGTCTTCAGCAACTGTAACCCAGGCTTTTCTGCTCATTAATTAGAGTGTGTTCATGAATAATGTAAAATTACTGAGCAACAAAACTACAAGATATAGTCCCAAAATTTCAATTTTAGATATTTCAGAAAATAAAAAGAAACCATGACTTACAACCTTCTTCTTTTTTTTTTTTTTTTTTTTTTTTTTGTTGTTGTTGTGACAGAGTTTCGCTCTTGTTTCCCAGGCTGGAGTGCAATGGTGCGATCTCGGCTCACTGCAACCTCCGCCTCCTGGGTTCAGGCAATTCTCCTGCCTCAGCCTCCTGAGTAGCTGGGATTACAGGCACGCGCCACCATGCCCAGCTAATTTTTTGTATTTTGAGTAGAGATGGGGTTTCACCATGTTGACCAGGATGGTCTCGATCTCTTGACCTCGTGATTGACCTGCCTTGGCCTCCCAAAGTGCTAGGATTACAGATGTGAGCCACCGCACGCCCGGCCACAATCTTCTTTATTGGCAATTTCTTATCTGCAGAGTGACTGTATTAAAGAGTACTTTTGAAAGTTAGATATAATATATTGCAGTTTCCTGGTAACAGCATTGTCTTCAGACCTAGACAGAAGAGCAGCTGCTTTACACTCCAACGTATGTGGTCTGTGGCAACATGCCACACCCACACTAAAAGGCTATGAAATAACATAAGGGCAGCAATAAAATTATTCTAATCAAATGCAGAACTTTAACAGTTCAGATGAAATTCCCGGACTGTCTTAGTCTTTACTAAATGAACATTTAATTATGATCAATATAATAAGAATATTAAAAACGCAATTATTTCTATCAATTTCACATCTCAGAAGAAACAAATGCAACTCTGATCTATTAGAAAGATAAAAAATGTATTCAGAAAATTAGCAAATTATATGAAAACTCATGAAAGTATTCATCACATATTTCTGGCATTGTAAGAATATTTCTATCAAAACATCTTCTGATTCAATTTAATAATATAGAATTACTTTGGGTTACATGGCAGAAATTTTAGTATTTTATTTTGAATCATTTTTAAAATGTGTAAAAAAGAAAATATAGAAACTAGATTTTAAATACTAACTTAGAATGAATGTGATGTGGTGCTGAGAAGAAAGTATATATTGTTGATTTGGTTCAAACTATGCTACAAGGCTAAAGTAACAAAAACAGCATGGTACTGGTACCAAAACATATAGACCAGTGGAACAGAACAGAAGCCTCAGAAACAATGCCACGTGTCTACAACCATCTGATCTTTGATAAACCTGACAAAAACAAGCAATGGGGAAACAATTCCCTATTTAATAAATGGTGTTGGGAAAACTGACTAGCATATGCAGAAAACTGAAACTGGACCCCTTCCTTATACCTTATACAAAAATTAAATCAAGATAAATTAAAGACTTAAATGTAAGCACTAAAACCATAAAATCAAAGGATTATAAATCGTTCTGTTATAAAGATACATGCACATATTTGTTTTTTGTGACACTGTTCACAATAACAAAGACTTGAAACCAACACAAATGCCCACCAATGATAGAGTGGATAAAGAAAATGTGGCACATATACACCATGGAACACTATGCAGCCATAAAAAGTTGAGTTCATGTCCTTTCCAAGGACATGGATAAAGCTGGAAACCATCATTCTCAGCAAACTAACACAGGAACAGAAAACCAAACACTGCATGTTCTCACTCATAAGTGGGAGTTGAACAATGAGAACACATGGACACAGAGAAGGGAACATCACACACCTGGGCCTGTCAGGGAGTTGGGAGCTAGGAAAGGGACAGCATTAGGAGAAATACCTAATGTAAATGACAGGCTGATGGCAAACCACATGGCATGTGTGTACCCAATGTAGATTACAGGTTGGTGGCAAACCACCATGGCACATGTATACCTATATCACAAACCTGCACATTCTGCACACGTACCCCAGAACTTAAAGTATAATAATAATAATATAATAATAAATACTAACTTAAAATGCAATGTATTTTGCTTCTACTACTACGCTTTATATTTGGTCTTTCCAGTTCAGTTATCTACGGCTAGAAACATTTGATACTCTATTAAAAGACCACAAATCCAATTGGAGACAAAACAGTTCATATTTAATTATAGAACTGAAGAACAAAGCTAACTAAATAAAAAAAATCAACTGTATTCAACTGAGACAAACACATTAGAAAATGGAACATTAGTATATTATTTAAAGAATGATATCTCGTATCTACATGTAATCCCACATAATATTGTACATCTTTTGATCTCTACTAGCATAGCATATACTAGAAAAAAGAAACAGTTCTGAATTTATTATGTATTGTCTTAAAATTTGATCTATAATGAACAAATTCATATGAAGGTTAAAAATAATTTAATGACAAATAATTCCTATGTGAGATGGAAAATTTAAACTAATATTATTAATCAAATGCATAATAAATTTAGAGAATATGCAATATTTAAAATAAATAATTAGAAAAGATGTGACTTCTGGAATGGTAGCATGGTAAGTTTTATAAACCTTCTCCCGAAAAAAATAATCATATTGAAGAAATTATTTTATAGAAGTCTTTGGAAATTATTTCATAGCAAATAAAAAAAACCATTTTTTTCCCTGTGGCCCTTAGCCATTACTTGCTTTCTCCTTCTCTCTCCCTGTCTCAACATTTCTTTTATTTCTTTTCTGTTTTTTCAGACTCTCCAATCTGAATGAGTAGGGACAAGAAAATGAGGCTCTCTCTCTCTCCTCATCTCCCAGTTAAAGGATATGCTATCTCACCAGAAGAGATAGGTTGCCAGCTGTTCTCATACCCCTCAGCACTAAGTTGCTGATGCTAAATTCCTAGCATTTGAAGCTAAAAGTATGAGTTTTTCTTCGTACACTGAGCCCTGACTAGTGGGTGGAGGCTCACTCCTTCTCATGGCAAGCCAAAAATGTTGAGTAAATAATCCATTCTTCTCCAGCTCCCTCAAACAGTGGAAGATATATGTGGGGGAGGCAACCTGAGAGGATGAGCAGTTACCTCCCCTACCAATATCATATCCCCATCCCAACATGTAGGCCCTTGGAGATGCCTGTAGGCACTGGTTCTGAAAGTTCTTCCTAATTTGCTCTGCCCTCCTGATCCTCAAAGACATCCTACCCAGGGGCACTGGGCAGGACTTACACTAAAGAGGAGCTGGTGTGTCTCTGTCACTCTGGAAAAATTACACCACTCTCCTTGCTCTCACTCTAGAGCAGAGATTCGAATGTTTTGTCATGGTAAAGAGCTCTCTATAAAGCAACTCCAAAGCTCTCTATAAAGTAACTAACTTAATTGGTAACTGACTGTTGGGAAGTTCAAGCTGAGAGTTGTTTAGAAACAAAGGCATTTTTGCTGATAAAAATCTATGAGCAACATGCTAAAATATAGACAAAAAGCTTTACCGGAGAGAATCAGATGAAGAGACAACTAACAATATTCCTCCTGTGTTTAGAACAAACCACAAAGACTTGCCTCAAAAACCAGCTCTGCAATGGGTCTTGGTTGAATTGGATCAGACTGTGGGAGCAATTTATACTGTAGGGTATCATGAAAATCAACAGACCAATCAGCCTGTCATTAGTAGAGACTAAAATCTGGGTGAGATATATGCAGAGGCAGACAGCTTAACAGAGAGCAGGAAGATAGTCCACTATAATTCTGCCAAAACCACTTCTATTCTAAGGTGATTGTACTCTGCCTGAGGCTATGCCCTCTGAGAACATCTATGGCTTCACCTTGAATGAGAAACAGACTTTACAAAAGTAGTACAGCCAAGTCAATAAACAAGAAAGCAACAAAGTTGAAATTTATAAATATCTCAGTGTATCTACTAAGAAGTGGATACACTACTTGTAGAACTGAAAAAGATAACTATTTTCAAATTTACATAGTTATTCAAAAGCTTGTCGAAGTAAATTTGAAAATATTCATGCTTACATGACTGATAAAGAAAAAAATACAAGCCAGAATTTTGGCTGAATATCTAGGAGCATTGTGTATATATATATATATATATATATATATATATATATATATATATGTGTGTGTGTGTGTGTGTGTGTGTGTGTGTGTGTGTGTGTGTGTATGATAAATTGGTTGAATTTGCCTCTAGAAAAAGTTCTCAACAATATTGAATTAATGATATATCTTGGACCAACTCTAAGACTGTATGTGATATTTTCTGGATCTGCCAGAATATTTGAGAACCACACTGAGGCACAATATAGGAATGCAGACTAAATGTTGTTAAAGTAATTGTTTTAATGTATAGAAAAATATAAGCTCACTAGAAGTAGTAAGCAAAATAACAGAAACTCTTTCCAGAATCATTCAAGAAAAACCATTAAATTTGTGCTATTCACAATTATTTGGAATAAATTATTGCTTACTATAATTGCTATGTTAGCAATAGCTTATAAAAAAAACAGATCTAGAGTATGCTATTTTATTTTTACTATGATAAAATTTATTTGATTTGTTAATCAAAATAACTGCATGTGAAATATTCAATATATGTAGCAAAATAAGAAAAACAAAATAAAAATTAAAAATTTTACACGATTATGAAAGAAAATAGTCACATACAAATAATACTGAAATTAATATCTACAGAATTTATATTCTGGCCAATATAAATTAAGGTGTGCCCCTGATGAAAAAATCAGCAAATATATGAACCATAGAAACAACATAAAAACTATTCTGACCCAGAATCTCATGTTCTTTTTTCCTTTTTGTGTGTGTATGTGTAAGAAGAGGTCTTATTGCTAACCTCTTGGAATACTGTTGTTACCTGGTTAGAAAATACAGTATTAAACATCTGATTTATATGGAAGCATAAGTTCACATGCTAGGTCACATTTACTCTTCTTCAAATTTAGGAATTATCAAAAATGTTTTAAAAGTCTTTGAACCATTCAGAAACAAGATGAACATCTCTCTGTTTCATAAATAGAACAGAAAACTCAAATTAAGAAGGGGTTAAAGTTGATGAGATGAAGTGCTCTGTGGAGGAAAGCAGAAGAGTATCCAGGAACTGAAACTTTAAAGGAAAAGAGAATGAAATCACCTTATAAATTGTAAAGTGACCAGAACTAATCTATGAAAATGGATAGGGTTGTGACCTGTATTTAGTTATTGCTCAGGAGGACAAGATTAATCAGAAATAGCCAAGCAACCAGGACCTAAGCTGAGACATCAATGTACAGGAACTGCCATGACTTGATTCTGAATGCTATAGTCACATGTGTCAGGGAGAAGTACTCAGAATCTATCAATCCGAACAAAAGGAATGAAGAAAACGAGACCACAAAGGCAGAATAAAAAGAACACAAAATTTTTCCATAAATTCCTTCTTCTACTAACAAGAATGTCAAACTACAAAAAGCATTAACTAATTAAGAAAGCCAATTCACTCGACCTAAGATTTTGCCATCTTTAATCTTCATATAATAAAGAAAATATAAAAAACAAACTATAAAAAAATACAACAGTATTATAAAGATAAAGGGAAGAAAAAATCCATAAAAATTAATAAATTACTACAAAGAAAAATGAATACAATAATAAAGAATAGTTGAAGATTAAAATAGCTAATTATAAATAACAGAAATTTAAAACTTTTATCAAAACAGAAAAAAAGAGACAAGATAAATTCTAGACTTTCCAAAATAGAGAATAATTATTTCAAAATAATCTCAGAATTCACCCATAAATCAGTATACCACCATATGGGGGTTGTTATAATAAAAAAGATGCTAAAATGTTCCATTTAAGATAAAAATGTCAAAGCGTATCTTTACAGAAACAAAACAAATATAGCAGAAAGCATAAGGGAGATTCTACCTTTAAAACCATGACAGAGAATTTTCCTGAAATAAAGAACAAATAATTTTTATATCGTTTTAAAGTGCCAAATTGGAAAAGTAAAACTATCCGCATAAGTTTACATAAATATATAGTAAAACCACGTGATATCAAATACATAAAAGAAAAAAATTAAACCAACAGATCAAAGAATGGCAAATTATTCACAATGGAATGTTAGTTATCTTGACAGCAACAATATTTCATTAGCAATAGTAATTGACTAAAAGATTGTGATATACTGAAACATGTGTTTGGTCTCTGCCCTCAGTTTCTAACACAGAGCTTCTGAAACACTTGTAATTTTCTAAATAATAAAGTGATAGAAGCATGTTTTGTTATAATATGAGGTCTCAATCCTTGGTTCCTGATACAAGAACTTCTAAGAACCTTGAAATCTTCAGAATAATGAGTATCTTTGGTATGCGAATGAGATGACTGGCAGTTAGGAGTCACTAGACAACTTTATAGTTGGAAAGAACAAGGCATGATTAGAGAATTGGCCCTGCCCACCCCACCCTTTAACATTTGGGGAGAAGACAGGGGTTGGAGATTGAGTCATTATCAATTATTTAACCAATAATGCTTATGTAATGGAACATCTATAAAAACACTAACAAAGGGGTTGGGGAGCTTCCAGGTTGCTGAACACACAAACCTGCCAGGAGGGTGGCTCCACCCAACTCCACTAGGACAGAAGTGTCCTGAATTCAGGACCCTTCTGGATCTTACCTTATGTACCTCCTGATTTTGCTGTTCATCTGTATATTTTATAATAAAGCAGTAATAGTAAGTAAAGTGTTTCTCTGATTTCTCTCAGCTGCTTTATGAAATTATTGAACCTAAGAATGGGTTCATGGGAACCCCCAATTCATACACAAATAAAAGTGTAGATAGCCTAAGATATCATCACTATTTGCAATTGGCCTCAGTCTTACAGGATTAAGCCCCTTTGTGAGGTCCATCCTGTTATAATTCCATGTAGCTTCTGTCAGAATTGAATTAAATTGTAAGACACTCAGAATTGCTTGGTGCAGACTATCTACACATTTGGTGTAATTGACGATCCATCATTTTTAAAACTGAGAACAGAATAACACGTTTAAACTGCTCCACAAACTAAGTCAGTTTCTACACAGATATCTTTCCTGAAATTGTAATAACCTACGCTGAGCTAGCATCACCGACTCCATCTTAGCTGTAAACTCCAGCCTAGCTTCCCCTGCCCTACCGCAGCCCCTCTGAGTGCATAACTGGGTCACGCTGCACTTAGAAGCATTGAAGCATACTGTTCTCAGCACTTGTAACCACTGTAACCGCATCCTGCTTGGCATACCCGCCTTGCTATTGCAAGAAAAATTTTTCCCTTTGGTCATTGTGTAGCAGAAGCCTGATCACTCCCCTTCTTGGTAATTGTATGAAAACACCTGTCCCCACAGCCCCTTTCTCTAACATGCTTTTCTGCTTCTGTAAAATTCCACTTCAGCTAGGCACCCCCTCCCCTACCTAAATCAAGGTATAAGAGATAATCAAGCCCCTTCCTTGGGGCCCAGAGAACTTTGAGGCTTATCCGTCTCTCAGTCGCTGGCTGTAAAAGGACTCTTAATTTGGAACTCAGTGTGTGGCGCATTCCTTCTTGCTGGCTCAGTTACTACAAAATAAATAATAAAATATGTATTTCAGTCAGTAAAAATGTAAAGAAATAAGGAGGGGGGAAATGCAAATATTAATAAAGACCCCAGATAATGTTAAAATATCTTAATAAAATAAATCTTCTTTTGGGTCTTTTGGTTATAAAACATAAATAATTAAATCAAGGTTGTTTTTTGAGAAACCGATAAATAAAATGTTAGCCACTGTGTCATATAAATATAAAGAGGTATAATTAAATGTAATTAAAGTTCTGGTCCTATTTTGTTAGATAATGCTGAGAAATTTTAGACTTAGTTAAAACAAAGAAAGAGAAAAAAATTACATTAACCAAAATGAAGCTAGTATCATAACTTTAATTTCACAAAGATAAATATTAAAGTAAAAATATTAAGACAAAAAGAAATTACACAAATAAAATACTCCATTGAGATAATATAAAATTTATAAAAGTGAATCAAGCAATAAAAATTAATAATTTCACAATCATGAGATATTTTAAAGTTTTCTTTTCAAAAATTGTCATATTAAGATGGCAAAAATATACTGAGTATAGATGAATTAATGAAATTATGAAAAATGAATATAATGAAAGACTAAGTTGTCACTAGAGGGACATTGCAGGTGTCCAAGTCAGTCATCGCAAAGGGAAAACAAATCAAACCATTGAAAAGAAATATGCCAAATGGTCAAATAGAGATAAAACACGATGAAAATAACAAGAAAAAGATATATAAATACAATGAATAGAACAGACAAGAATTAGTGATTAACATGAGTAGCAATGGTTATCTAAGCTAAAATTAGTATTCTGAAAAGATTCATAGCCAAATGACACTGGTGATGAAGGAAAAAAGACACATGCACACATATGTTCTTGTGGTGCTGTTTATGGTAGCAAAGACCTGGAACCAACCCAAATACCCATCAATGATAGACTGAACAAAGAAAATGTGGCGCATATACACCATGAAATACTATGCAGCCATTAAAAATGACGAGTTCATGTCCTTTGTAGAGGCATGGATGAATTTAGAAACCATCATTCTCAGCAAACTGACACAAGAACAGAAAACCAAACACCGCATGTTTTCACTCACAGGTGGGTGATGAACAGTGAGAACAGTTGGGCACAGGGAAGGGAACAACACTCACTGGGCTAGGTGGGGGGGGTGAAGGGGTGGGGAGGTGGAGGGGAGGGGAGGGGAGGGGAGGGACAGCAGGGGGCTGGGTGGATGGGGAGGGATAACACCTGGAGAAATGCCTGATGTAGGCGATGTGGGGTGGTGGTGGGGGGATGTTGCATGTATGTACTTGTGCAGCAATCCTGCAGGATGCAGGATGTGCACATGTACCCCAGAGCCCAAAGTACAATAAAAGAATAATAATAATAAAATAAATAAATAAATAAAAATAGGCACAATAAACTTAAAAGGAAAAGGCCAAAGGGATAATTTTATGTAAAGTAATTAATTGTAAATTTCACTCAAATAGAAGTAGAAAACCTAATAAGTTCACAAACCATAATATTCATCATTTTAAAGTGTACAGTTCAGTGGGTTTTAGTATATTCACAAATTGTGGAGCCACAATTATAAATTTCAGAATACTTTCATCAATCCAGAAGAAACCCATTACCCATTCACAGTTATTTCTGATTCCCATGTCCCACAGCCTCTGGCATCCATTGATCTATTGTTTCTTTTGACAGATTTGTCTATTCTGGACATTTTACATAAATAGATCATAAACTAAGAGGTCCCTTGTGTCTGGTTTATTTAGTTAAGCATAATTTTTTCAAGGTTCATTCATGCTGTGGCATGTATCAGTGCTTCGTTTCTTACTACTGCTAAGTAATAATTCATTGTATACATGTAGTAATTTAAAAATCCAGCCTGACTTAGGTGGCACGTTCTGTAGTCTCAGCTACACGGGAAGATGAAGCGGGAGGATCACTTATGCCCAGAAGCTCTGGGCTGTAGTGCACTATGCCTATTGGGTGTCTGAACAAAGTTTGGCGTCGATATGGCAAGCTCTCAGGAGCAGGGGACCACCAGATTGCCTAAGGAAGAATGAACGGGCCCAGGACATAAATGGAGTAGGTCAAAATTCCCATGCTGTTAAGTCTGGCATTAAGTCTGTGAACAGCCATTGCAGTGCAGCCTGAGCAATATAGCCATATTTGGTCTCTAAAAAAATAAAAATAAGTCCATTCCTTTGTTAATGGACACTTTGTTTTTATCTATTGGCTGTTGTGGACAATTTAGTAATGGTCATCATTGTTCAATGAAGTGAGTCCCTGTATTCAATTTTTAAGGTAAATATCTAGAAGTTGATCATATGGTAGTTTTATAGTTACCATTTTGAGGAACCACCAAATTGTTCCACAGCACCTGTGCCATTTAACAATCCCACCTGCAATGTATGAGGTTTCCAATTTCTCCATTACCTTGACAACACTTCTTAATTTCTATTTTTTGATATCCTAGTAGGTATGAAGTGGTATATCATTGTGGTTTTGATTTGCATTTTCCTAATGCCTAATAATGTCAAGTATTTTTAATGGGATTTTTTGACATTAGTGTATCTTCTTTGGAGAAATGTCTAAGTTTTTTGCTGATTTTTTGATTGAGTTGCCTTTTTCTTGTTGAGTTTTATGAGCTCTTAATGGGTTCTGAATATTAAACCCTTAAAAGGCAAATAATTTGCAAATATGTTCTACCATTCTATAGTCTTTTGACCTTCTTCGTTGTGAATCCTGATATATTGGATGCTATTTTAGAGTATATATGGCTTTCTGGAGAAACTTGCCATAACCGTTCAAGGCATTTACATCTAGCTGGTACTGTAATTGTTCTTCAGTAAATAGGCCATTCCACTATTCTATCAAGGCAGCTGGTTTAGGTTGATGGACAATATATAACACCAGTGAACTCCATGACCACTGTTTCACTTCATTTGCTGTGAAGTGAGTCACTTGGGCAAAGCTATGTTGTGTAGAGTACAATGACAGTGAATAAGATGTTCTATACATTCACCCGTGTTGATTTTGTCATATGCACTGTTTGCAGGGAAGGCAAATCCATAACCAGAGTCTTTTCCAGTAAGTACAACATACTTTTCCTTCCATAATAAAAATGATTCAATGTAACCAGCCACCAGGTAGCTGGCTGATCACCCTGGAGAATGTTGTGATTTTGGAGACTCATTGTTGAACTCAGCTTCTCGCATATTAAGCTCTGAGTAGTGGCTGTAACCAGAGTGAGCTAAGTGAGTGTAAGTCCATGTTGCTGATCTCATGTATAGTCTTCATCCTTGCCACCACTGCCATTTTGTTCTGGAGTGATTGGGCAATGCCAGGAGTGGTTGGAAAAGGAGACTGGATTGTATCCACTGAAGGGGGTCATAATTTTCACTTTATTTTTAAAATCCTCCACTGCTGAGGTCACACTTTGGTGAGCATTCACATGAAAAGGGAGGACTTACTTCTGCCATTTTGCTGGTTGTTATCTAGATGTCTAATAACTTTTTGTTCATTTTTTCTGTATTTCTGTTTTCTTTTGTGTTTAATTGAATTATTTGTAGTGACACATTTTGATTCCCTTTTCATTCCTTTTTGTGTACTTATTAATATATTTTTATGACTACCACTGGATTATAGTTAACATACTAAATTTATAACATCTAGTTCAAATTGATACAAACTTAACTTGAATAATATATAAAAAATCTGGTCCTTTACAGCTTCATATCCTGGTCTCTCTTTATGTTGTCATTGTGATAGATTACATAATTATATGTTGTATGCCCAATAATATAAATTTATATTTTCTATTCATTTATATTTTAATTCCTATGGCAAATAAAAAGTAAAATTCTAAACAAAATAAAATATATTAGCTTTTATATTTGGCTGCATCTTTGTCATTACTGGAGATACTTGTTTATACAATTTTGAATTACTGCCTATTTTTTTTTAATTTGTCCATAATTAATTCCTTTAGCATTTCTTGTAGGGCAGATCTAGTACTAATAAACACACTCCACCTTTGGTTTTTGGAAATGTCTTAAGGTCTTCTTATTTTTGAAGGACAGTTTGCCAGATGTAAAATTCTTTGTTGATAGTTTTCTTTTAGCACTTTGTCATTCCACTACTTTTTAGCATTCATGATTTCTGAAGAAAAATTGGCTACTGATTATACTCTGGATCTCTTAAATGCATGATTAATTACATTCCTTTGCTGCTTTGGAGACTTCGCCTTTGACTTTTAACAGCTTGATTATAATTTGTTTTGGTGTGTGTCTTTTTTAAGGGTTTTAAACTTAAAATTAATTGAGCTTCTTATATTTGTGGATGCATATCTTTAATCAAGTTTAGAATATTTTCAGCCATTATTCTTTGAAATATTATTTCTACCTTTTTGTTCCTCTTTTACTGGTACTCAATAATGTATGTTTGTCTACTTGATGGTGTCGTACATGTCACTTAAGCTTTGTTCACTTTTCTTCATGTTTTCTTTATGCTCTTCAAATTTAATAATCTCAACTGTAATATTTTCAGGTGTGCTTATTCTTTCTTCTTTGTGCTAAAATCTGCTGCTGAGGTCCATTAGTACATTTTTGTACTGCTGATAGTTTTAGCATCAGAATTTTCATTTGGCCCTTGTAAATAATTGATTTTATGTCTACTGATATTCTCATTTTTTACTCGTTGATTGTTCTTGTTTTATTTAGTTATTTATGTATGTTTTCCTTTAGCTTCTTGTCCTTAATTAAAAATATTTTTTTAAATCTCTGTGAAGTTTGATGTCAATATTTTATCAGGGATAAAAGGAGGATAAATATAATTTTTCCTATTATGACAGAAAATATGCTTTCTCCATTAAAAATATACATAAACATGGTAAAATTAATACAAAGGATAATTAGATGGATTGCTATTGTTCTCAAGAAAACATACCAGAAATTATGTCAAAATAAATAAATGTTTCAACTGATTCCCCACAGTCCATTAAACAGCTGTCTAATAGTTTCTGTTTATTTATTGATATGTGCCAACAATAACAACAAGAAGTCCAAGCATAATCAGTCTTCCCAATCCCTCACCAGCAAAAAAAGCCTTTGACTAGATGTATAAGAAGAATGCATGCTTACTGATCATTAATGGTTTTTTGCACATTGCCTGTTTATTTATTTACTAATCTTTTTGATTTGGCATAATAGAACCCAAATTCCTTCATGATAATTAAAATTTTTATAATTTATTTTGGCAAAGTGAAACTTACTGAAAATAAATATATTTGATGTTTCTCTGGAGGAGGAATAGAAGATCTTCAGAAAGCCACGAGTACTTTTCAAGAAAGAGGGTTTACGGCTTTCAAGAATAAATGTTAAAAATAGTTTTGCGCATGGTTTAGAGAAAGATCCACATAGTTTGGTTTATCTATTTCTCTGCCAGTGTTATTGCTATTTTGTATTTTTCTAGGCATGAAAGTCCAAACAAGAAAGTCTTTATTCTTAACCCTGCTTTCTCTGTATTGCATATTTTATGACTGTAATGTCAAATTAAACTAGCTGATGCTTACATTGCTAATGGAAGATAACTGCAATTTTGGTACTGGTTGTAGCATCTCATTTTACTGATACACCAAATTTGTTTTCTAGGTGACTTATTTGTGCTATATTCCTGTGAGGTATGCTTCTTTGTGCTAGAATCATCTGAAGGTGTGACCAATGGTTCTGGTAACATGATCCTTTATCATAATTTAATTAATTCCTAGTATTTTATTGCAGTCAGGTGCTTCCAGATGAACATCTTGAGTTCTTCCATTGCTCCACTGACTTAAGTTCTGCAATACTGTCCCCACTTTTCTTACTGGGTTGTTCTCTCCTCAGTTTCTTATTTAAAATATGGCATTGGAACCCTTTTGTTAATATCCACCTACCAAAAAAAAAATCATGAACGACATTCTCTGGAACTTATACTCTATTATCTTTCTCTTTATTCAGTATGGTGGGGTGTGTGTGTGCATGTGTGTGTGTGTGTGTTAATATCAATTATTACCAAAAAATGTGTCATTTTACTAAATTTCAAATAAATTCTTTATAAAAATACATGTGGCAGCTTCTAATTTGCAAAACTGCAAATTAGAATTATTCAACTTTCACTATGTAATTACTACCACTGAGAATTGAAGAGAAGCAAAACTTTAACAAATTTATGCTCTAATTATCATTAAATATTATGCTCTGATGGTGTAACATGAATCCTCTCATAACAGAGTTTGTGTACATCACTGGCAGATGTTTGCATTTACCTAGATGCAATTTATAATGGCATGTTGTGGTGAAGTCCAAAGTTCATTTCTCTGTTATTTTATAATAAACTATAATGTAATTTTGTATATATATTTTGTAAAACTAAATATTCTTAAATCTGGGGGCCTGTTATCTTTTTTTCTGTTACATTTAGATACAAAGTAATATTCTTTGACAGTAGAAGGTGTATTCAAATGTTCATTTAAATGCAAGAATCTCCTGTCTATATACTCTTTCTTAAAAGGAAATTCAGTGTTGTAAAGGGTGGTCCATCCAAACCATATGCAAGATCAAATGGTCAGGATCTTTCGTTTTTATTTTCTTTCACACTAAAATACTTCAATTACTCCAATCCATCCATATACATCACCCTTTCTACATCTTTACACCTTGGTAGCTGTATATTTTATTTTAAAGTCCTGGGTTAAATGTGCAGAAATGCAGGATGTGCAGCTTTGTTTCCCAGGTAAACATGTGCTATGTTGTTTTGCTTCACCTATGGCTCCATCACGTAAGTAAGCCCAGCATGCATTAGCCATTTTTCCTGATGCTCTCCCTCCTGTCCCCATCTCCCCAACAACAGACCCCAGTGTCTGTTGTTCCCTTCACTGCGTCCATGTGTTCTCATCATTTAGCTCCCATTCGTAAGTGAGAATGTGTGGTGTTTGTTTTTCTGTTCTTACATTAGTTTGCCAAGAAAACTGGCTTTCACTCCATACATGTCCCTGCAAAGGACATGCTCTTATCAATTTTATGGATGCATAGTATTCCACAGTGTATATGTACCACATTTTCTTTATCCTGTCTATCACTGATGGGCATTTGCATTGATTTCATGTATTTGCTATTGTGAACAGGCCACAATAAACATGTGTGTACATGTGTCTTTATAACATAATAATTTATATTCTGTTGAGTATAGACCCAGGAATGGGATTGCTAGGCCAAATGGTATTTCTGGTTGTAGGTCCCTGAAGAATCGTCACACCACCTTCAACAATGGTTGAACTAATTTTCATTCCCACCAACAGTGTAAAAGTTTTTCTGTGCAGCCTCACCACATTTGTTGTTTCTTGACTTTTTGATAATTGCCATCCAGATTGGCATGAGATAATATTTTATTGTGGTTTTGATTTCCATTTCTCTAATAATCAGTGATGTTGAGCTTTTCTTTTATATATTTGTTGGCTGCAGAATGTCTTCTTTTGAGGAGTGTCTGTTCATATCCTTTGCCCACTTTCTAATGGTGTTGTTTGTTTCTTTCTTGTAAATTTGTTTAAGTTCTTTGTAGGCTCTGGATATTAGACCTTAGTCAGATGGATAGGTTGTAAAATTTTCTTCCAGTCTATAGGTTCTCAGTTTGCTCTGATGATAGTTTATTTTGCTCTGCAGAAGCTCTTGAGTTTAATTACATCCCAATTGTCAATATTTGCTTTTGTTGAAATTGCTTTTGACATTTTTGTCATGAAATCTTTGCCCATACCTATGTCCTAAATGGTATTGCCTAGATTTTCTTCTACAGTTTTTATAGTTTTTGGTTTTACATTTAAGTGTTCTCCCGACACCATTTATTGAATAGGAAATCTTTCCCCATTGCTTGTTTTGATAGGTTTGTCAAAGACAAGATGGTTGTACATATGCAGTCTTATTTCTGAATTCTTTATTCTGTTCCATTGATCTATGTTCCTGTTTTTGTGCCAGTACTATGCTGTTTTGGTTACTGTAGCTTTGTAGTATAGTTTGAATTCACGTACCATGATGCCTCCAGCTTTGCTCTTTTTTCTTAGACTTGTTCTGGCTATACAAGCTCTTTTTTGTTTCCATATATATTTAAAATAGTTTTTTTCTAATTCTGTGAAGAATGTCAATTGTAGTTTGATGGAAATAGCATTAAATCCACAAATTTCTTTGGAGTATGACCATTTTCATAATATTGATTCTTCCTATCCATGAACATGGAATGTTTTTCCATTTGTTTGTATTCTCTCTGATTTCCTTAAGCAGTGGTTTGTATATCTCCTTGAAGAGTTTCTTCACTTCCCTTACTGGCTGTTTTCCTAGGTATTTTATTCCCTTTGTAGCAATTGGAAAGGGTATTCATATGTGATTTAGCTGTCTGCTTGTCTGTTGTTGGTGTATAGGAATGCTTGTAATTTTTGCACACTGATTTTGTATCTTGAGGCTTTGCTTATTAGCTTAAGAAGCTTTTTGTATGAGACAATGGAGTTTTCTAGATATGAGATCATGTCACCTGCAAACAGAGACAGTTTGACATCTTCTCTTTCCATTTTAATACTATTTATTTCTCTTGCCTGACTGCCCTGACCAGAACTTCCAATACTATGTTGAATAGGAATAGTGAGAGAGGGCATCCTTGTCCTAAGCTGATTTTCAAGGGGAATTAATGCTTTCATCTTTTGCCCATTCAGTATGTCATTATTATTTTGAGACATGTTCCTTCAATTCTAGGTTATTGATATTTTTAACATGAAGGGATGTTAACTTTTATTGAAGGCATTTTCTGCATTTATTGAGATAATCATGTGGCTTTGTCTTTAATTCTGCTTATGTGATGAATTACCTTTATGCATTTGCATATATTGAACCAGCCTAGCATCCTCGGGATGAAGCCAAATTGATTGTGGTGGATAAGCTTTTTGATGTGCTGCTGGATTTGGTTTGCCAGTATTTTACTGAGGACTTTTGCATCGATGTTTATTAGGGATATATGCCTGAAGTTTTCTTGTTTTGTTGTAGCTTTGGCAGATTTTTTTTTATCAGAATGATCCTGGCCTCATCAACTGAATTAGGGAGGAATCTCTCCTTTTTGATTGTTCAGAACAGTTTCAGAATAAATGAAACCAGCTCCTCTTTGAACCTCTGGTAGAATTTAGCCATAAATCAAACTGGCTCTGATGGGCTATTTATTACTGCCTCAATTTTAGAATGCATTATTTGTCTATTCAAGAATTTATCTTCTTCCTGTTTCAGTCTTGAGAGGGTGTATTGTCCAGGAATTTACCCCATTCTTCTAAGTTTTGTAATTTATTTTTATAGAGATATTTATAGTATTCTCTGATGGTTATTTTTTTATTTCGGTAGGTCAGTGGTAATTTCCCCTTTATCATTTTTATCATGTTTATTTGATTCTTCTCTCTTTACTTCTTTATTAATCTCACTAGTGGTCTATTTTATTAATTTTTTCAAAAAAACAGCTCTATCATGTCTCTGTCTGCTTCAGTTCCACTCTGATCTTGGTTATTTCTTGTCTTCTGCTGGCTTTGAAGTTTGTTTGTTCTTGGTTTTCTAATTATTTTAGCTGTGACGTTAGGATGTCTATTTGAGATCTCTCTACCTATTTGATGTGGGCATTTAGTACTATAAATTTTCCTCTTAACAATGCTTTAGCTGTGTCCCAGGGATTCCGGTATGTTGTCTTGTCATTCTCATTAGTTTCAAAGAACTTCTTGACTTCTGCCTAAATTTCATTATTCACCCTGGACTCTTAGGAGCAGGCTGTTCAATATCCATGTGTTTATGTAAGTTTGAGTGAGTTTATTTATCTTGAGCTCTAATTTTATTGCTCTGTAGCTTGAGAGACTATTCATTACTATTTCAGTTCTTTTGCATTTGCTGAGGAGTGTTTACTTTCAGTTATGTGATAAATTTTAGATTAATTGCCATGTGGTTCCAAGAAGAACATATTATCTGTTGGTTTTTGGTGAAGAGTTCTGTAGATGTCTATCATATTTACTTGATCCAGAACTGAGTTAAAGTCTTGAATATCTTTGTTAATTTTCTGTCTCAATTATCTGTCTAATATTGACAGTGATATGTTAAAGTTTCCCACTATTATTGTGCAGGAGTCTAAGTCTCTTTGTGAGTCTCTAAGAACTTGTTTTATGAATCTGGGTGCTCCTGTATATATGTGTGTGTATATGTGTGTGTATATATATATATATATATATATATATATATATATATATATATGAGCTCTTCTTGCTTAATCAAATCCTTTATCATTATGCAATATCCTTCTTTGTCTTTTTTGATCTTTGTTGGTTTAAAATCTGTTTTGTCAGAAACTAGGATTGTTAACCCTGCTTTTTTCTGCTTTCTGTTTGCTTGGTGAATTTCCTTCCATCTCTTTATTTTGAGCCTATCTGTATCTCTGCATGTGGGATGAATCTCCTGCATACAGCATACTGATGGGTCTTGACTCGATTAAGCTTGTCATTCTGAGTCTTTTGATTGTGGCATTTAGCTCATTTACATTTAATATTGATATTGTTATATGTGAATTTGATCCTGTCATCATGATGCTGGTTCGTTATTTTGCACACTTGTTAATTAGTTGCTTCATAGCATCATTGGTCTGTGTATTTCAGTTGTTTTTATAGAGGCTGGTAACAGTTTTTCATTTCCACATTCAGTGCTTCTTTCAGGAGCTCTTGGAAGTGATGAATTCCCTCAGCATTTGCCTGCCCAAAAAGGACTTTATTTCTCCTTTTCTTATGAAGCTTACTTGGTTATATAGGAAATTCTGGGTTGAAAATTCTTTTCTTTAAGAACATTGGATATTGCCCCCAATCTCTTCTGGCTTGTAGGGTTTCCACTGAGAGTTCTGCTATTAGTTTGATGGACTTCCCTTTGTATGTGCCCTGGCCTTTCTCTCTGGCTGCCCTTAACATTTTTTTCCTTCATTTTGACCTTGGAAAATCTGATGATTATGTGTCTTGGGGTTGTTCTTCTCATAGAGTCTCTTACTGAGGTTCTCTGAATTCCCTGAATCAGAATGCTAACCTGTCTTACTAGGTTGGGGAAGTTCTGGATGAC
This sequence comes from Leontopithecus rosalia, assembly GCA_028533165.1. Taxonomy (NCBI): domain Eukaryota; kingdom Metazoa; phylum Chordata; class Mammalia; order Primates; family Cebidae; genus Leontopithecus; species Leontopithecus rosalia. Next base: position 2,817,263 of record CM052657.1, on the reverse strand, counting down.
ATCCTAAAGTATGTTTGCCAATCTAGTTCCATTATTGGTCTCATTCAAGTACCCCAATCCATCATGGGTTTTATCTTTTACACAATCCCAACATTCTTGGATGTTTTGTTTGTTCCTTTTCATTCTTATTTTTCTAATCTTATCTACCTGTCTTATTTCAGCAAGATAATCTTCAAGCTCTGAGATTCTCTCCTCTGCTTGATCTGTTTGGCTATTGATAGTTGTTGCATTGCGAAGTTCTTGTGTTGTGTTTTCAGCACCACCAGGTAATTTAAATTCCTCTCTAAACTGGTTATTCTGGTTAGCAGATTGTGTAATGTTTTATCATGGTTCTAAGCTTCGTTGCATTGGGTTACAACGTAATTCTTTAGCTCAGCAAAGTTTGTTATTACCTACTTTTTGAAGCCTATTTCTGTCAATTCATCCATCTCAGCCTCAACCCAGTTCTGTGTCCTTGCTGGAGAGGTGTTGTGATCATTTGAAAGAGAAGAAGCACTCTGGCTTTTGGCATTTTCAGGACTTTTGTGTTGATTATATTCTCATCTTTGTGGGTTTATTTTCTGATTTTTGAGGTTGCTCTGCCTATCTTTGGTAGGGCCTCTTTTTGTTGATGTTGTTGCTTTCTGTTTGCTTGATTTTCTTTTAAAAGTCAGGCCCCTCTTCCGTAGGGCTGCTGTGGTTTGCTGGGATTCCACTTCAAACCCTATTCACATGGGTCCCTCCCACACTTGGAGGTATCGTCAGTGGAGGCTGAAGAACAGCACAGATGGTTACCTGCTCCTTCCTCTGTGAGCTCTGTCCCAGAGGGCCATTTACCTGATGCCAGCCAGAACTCTCTTGTATGAGGTGTCTGGCAATCCCTGTTGGGAAATCTCACCCAGTCAGGAGGCAGGGATCAGGGACCCACGTAAAGATGCAGTCTGGCTGCCCCTTGGCAGAGCAGGTGTGTTGCACTGAAGGGATTCCCACTCATCTGAACTGCTAGATTTCCTCAGACTCAGGAGGTGGGAAATACTAAGTCCATGGAACCAGAGACTGTGGCAACCCCTCTCCCCAGGGGCTCCATCCCAAGGGATCAGAATTCTAACCATAAACCCCTGGCTGGTGGTGTTGCTGAAATTCCCATAGGGAGGCCCTGACCAGCAAAGAGGGATTGATCTGAGTTCCATCTAAGGAAGAAGTCTCTGGCTAGGATCCGTTATAGCCACTGTGCTGTGCTGTGGGGAGTTCCTCCCGGTACAAACTGTCCAGTCTCTCTGAAACAAGCAGGAGAAAATGTCTGACTGGAGCAGCAATGATGGCAGCTGCCCCTCTCTGAGGGCACTCGGTCATCTTAGACCATCTCCAGCATGCTGCTACCGGCTACAAGAAGACTGGGTGCCAAGAGTCTGCACAGTTCTGTGCAGGGGACCAAAGAGCCTCGTGACATGACCTTATGAGGAAACTCCTGATCCACAGGCTGTACAGATCCTTGGAAAATGTGTGATTTCCTTGGAGGGGTAGCATAATCACTTACTGCCTCCCTTGGCTTGGGATGAGAGTTCCCCTTACCCCTTGTGGCTCCGGGGTGGGCTGTCTCTCCACCTTGCTCTTCCTCACCCTCTGTGGGTCACACCAACTGCCTAGTCAGTTCCAGTGAGAGAATCTGGATACCTCAGCTAGCTGAAGATTCAGGGTTCACTAACCCTATTTGTTCTTCGCAGTGGGAGCTGCAGACTGGAGCTGCTTCTCATCAGCCATCTTGGCCCTTCCCAGCCAATAGTTCTTTTAATAAGCCTGGTTTGCAAACACACCTCTTAAAATTGACTATGATTTTTATAATGCAAGTGAAACAAGAAAACAAAAATGCTACTTAATTTTGTAAGTAAAAGTAATAATGAAAAAGTTAGTCCTGGCAATGTTATTTTTTATATAATAAAATGAATATTTAATTTCTGAATAGTTTCAAATTTAGAGAGAAATCTTGAAGTGCACAGAGAATTCCTGTGACCAACACCTAAATCCCGCTTTTATAAATGTTTTCCATTTGTATGGTACATCTGTCACAATTAATGGATCAAGATCGTTAAATTACTAACTAAAGTCCAGATCTTGATTTTTTGGTGCAATAATTAGAATAATGGTCCTTATATTACTCTTCTTAGATTTCTAAAAATGCCGCAAGTTAGGTGGACTGGGTGGCTTAAACAACAGGTGATTATTTTCTTTTTTTTCTTTTTTTATATAGGAGAATCTGACTCTAAACCTAAATAAGGTGGGTCTTAAGCAGCTATAGTTTTATTGGGCTTCCTAGAGATTCTGGTGGATGATAGGCTGAGTACCACATTTTGAGAGATGCCCCAATACTAGTTATAGATGATAAGAAGCTATACTAACTCAAGAGGGTGCAGAAACATTCTCTCACATGTGAGAGATTTCCAGATGTGATTATTTTCTCACATCTGGAATTTAGAAGTCCATGATGGCAGTGTCTGCAGATTCCGTATTTGGTGAGGGCTCCCTTCCGGGTTTAAAGACAGCCACCTCCTCACTGGATCCTCACATGGCCTTTCCTAGGTGCACGCATGCAGGGAAAGAGAACAAAAGTGAGAACTTTGATATCTCTTCTTTACTTTACTTTTCTTTCTTTTTTTTTTTTTTTTTTTTTTTTTTGAGACGGAGTTTCACTCTTGTTACCCAGGCTGGAGTGCAATGGCGCGATCTCGGCTCACCGCAACCTCCGCCTCCTGGGTTCAGGCAATTCTCCTGCCTCAGCCTCCTGAGTAGCTGGGATTACAGGCACGCACCACCATGCCCAGCTAATTTTTTGTATTTTTAGTAGAGACGGGGTTTCACCATGTTGACCAGGATGGTCT